>JAPYZE010000487.1:0-38461 GCA_030522805.1 Leptomastidea abnormis
ACCTATAGGTCCAAAATAATAAAACAAAAAACTACCGGGTAATGGCGAGTCGAAAATGACAGGCCAGCCAAAAGGCAAATTATAGAAGAAGAAGAAGAGTCGTGGGCCTCCGGAATAAGTTATAGTCTGAAAAATCAATAATTCATTCCCTCGATACGAAGTATCGCCGTGACCACCGTTGCCTGTAAGCGAGTCGTGCACCTCCGGAATAAATTCTATTATTTAATAAATAATTATTTCGCCGTTCAATTTTTAGATTCCAGAGAGATCATAGTGATTCGCGATTTAGAGTCTAATTAAACATATTATTATAAAGATTATACTTTTATCAAAACTTAAAAACCCTGGCGTTTAAAATTATTTACAACTATACCTTTCGCAATAAATATAAGAAACCTAATTTCGAGTAGTTTCAGAAAAGGTAATACAAATAAAATTATATTATTTTTAAAATGGATTTCCAAGTCTTGTTCC
Organism: Leptomastidea abnormis; assembly: GCA_030522805.1. NCBI lineage: Eukaryota > Metazoa > Arthropoda > Insecta > Hymenoptera > Encyrtidae > Leptomastidea > Leptomastidea abnormis. Next base: position 475 of record JAPYZE010000487.1, read on the forward strand.
GATTTCTCCATCTTCTTTCCTCACCTCCGCAAAGTACCACATTATCACAGTACAGCCCTATAAGTATATGCAACCGCTCGGTATCAAAGGACACTCGAACGTTCAGCTGGCGTTCATGGGTTGAATATAAATAATGTATAAATCCTTAGTTCGAACATCACAGCAATATAAAAAGTTCATTTACATTAAGATTTTTTATAATATTCGTAAAAGGTTGTATATTATTTTGGCGTTGGTAAAATATATGTTCAAGATCTTATGTCAGGTGATAAAGTAGACTCTTATTCATAGCAAAAATGTCTTATATCACGGTAAAAACTTTATTATCAATTTATCAAACTTTATTATAATAGGCAAATAATTGTACTTGCCTGCGCACTACGAGAGTAAATTAAAGCTTTACATCGACAAAAATTATTGATTATGCCTTCGAATTCGCCTCTGATGATAGTATTGAGATACATTTAAGTTTTCTTTGTGTTTGCTTTTAAATTCACAATTCTCTATTCTATTTAAAAAAAAAAAAACGATATAGGTATTGATATCATTATTGAATGTTGTAAAAAACTATTTTTTTTTTATTGTATTTATTTTGATTTATATATCAGAAACTTTAATGTTTTTACATCTGCTTATTTTTGAAAAATTGCAAAAGAAAATTGTCAATAAAAATTGTACCACGTTGTTCAATAAACCTAAAAACGAACAAAAATATCAGATTTTTTTTTGAAATTTTTATTAAAATACTTCTCTAAAATAATAAAAAGATAGGTAAGTCTACATCCTTAAAATTTTTTTAAATTTATTTTTTATACTTACCATTAGTAACAAAAATACAACCAATAGTAGCACATAATTTGACCAAATATTGACTAATGGAATCACGTTTTTGGCTAACTTTAATTTTTAAAGCACTAATATCGTAATCAAAATATATTCCAGATATTCCATACGATTTTTTGCTTCTATCAATGACCCTTTGAAATTCTTTAACACTATACTGATAGGTATTTGTTTTGTGCATTAGTAAATTTACATCAGTTGAAACAACTTGTACGGAATACTGATATCGCATTTTGTCTGAAAAATTTATTTTTTTGTCAAAAATATTTTTTTTTTTTAAGTTTTTTTAATATTTATTAGATAATAAGTGTTAATAATTATTGCTTACAATAAATCGTATTTTTTTCAATGCCTTGTAATGGATGAATAATACCAGGACTGGGATTACCAAAAGAAAACTTGTTGATTCTGTGAGTGAAATTAAAATATTTTCTATCAGATTTGGAAAATACGTAAATCCTTTTTTTTCCCGTAATATTTAAGCGTTTGCCAAAAATGATATGAATATTTCCAGCCACTTTGGATACAGGTGCGGTTCCGTAAATTCGACAAGCATCAGTTGTGCGATTAGGTATTAAATCTCTGTAAAAATCATTAAATAATATTACACCTTTAAAATTTTGTATTTATGCATCATCGAAAGGTAAATTAAAAATTATTAACCTTTCCGGCATAGCATAGTAATCGACAATACGATTATTTTTCCATAAAACTTCATGAATAGCATGATACTCTTCACGTAAATATGAATTCATTCGCTTCAATCCATCGAAATATTTTTTTTGCTTTGGAGACATTTCCCACCAAGTGTCCTCGAATTTCAACAAATCTTTAGTTTTATAATACTTGTGACCATAATCTATGATATCTGCTCCAATTTTGTTGCAAGGACAGGCAACTGTTAAGTCAATATTTATAGGCAATAGCCTATCGTGGGAGGTGTCTGGTTCAAATTCAAATGTTAATTGACCTTCCAAAAAATACATTGTTTCGGAGTAAATGAGGTATATCATGATACAGTAGGTTGCTAATGAAACTGAAAATTATTAAAATTATTATTGAAAAGCTTTAAAAAACATTTACAAATTTTAAAATGCTTAAAATATATTTTTTTCGCGCTTTTTACAAACTTTTTAAATAAATTAAATAAATAATTTTTTTTTTTTGTTTTTACGTTTTATTATAGCTTATTATATGTAGAATAAGTTCCCTAAAAAATTAGCCAAAAAAAATTTTATAAATAAGTTAAGGCATAATTATGACAACGTCGTATAGGAATACATTTTCGTAACGATAAATCTATGTAAAACAGTAACATATTAAATATTTAAAAACTACTCTTAACAATTTCTAATAAAAATATGCTGCCTTCTTAAAAAATTTCAAGCAAACATTTTAAAACTTACACGTTCCTCCCACAGCTGATGGTCTTTTATGATCTTCTGAGATTTTGGGAAACGCATCAAGTTCCTTCACGCGATTTATCAATCGTTTCCGCAAAATTAGCAACATTTGTCAAATTATTTGATAATTTTATTACACACACAAAAAAAAAATTACAGTCAAACTATTTTACGAAGTAAACTAAGCTTTTTCATAAACTATTACTGACGTTTTACATTAGTTTTACGTATTCTCTTATCACTGTTTGCTTTTATTTAATGAAGTTTAAAAATAATAGTATTGCGAGTTTTTTATTGGCTGAACTTGAATTTTACATGTTAACCAGTCATAATCGTGTCTAATATTTATTTTTTTCGTATTGCCCTTCGTCAATTCATTACCGATCGTTTGAAAGATAAGGTCAAAACTTTTCTGTACATGTTTAAATGTATATACAATGATATCAGTAAAAATAACATTCATTATGGTTCAGCTTGAATTTTTTATACAACGTTTAAATATTGTGAATTTTTTTTTTGGTGCCAAAAATCACAAAAAAAATTATTTTCCAACTGCAAAAAGTTATTTATTTAATAAATTTACAGTAATGTTGACGAGATCGTTCTCCTGCATGTCTGCCATTTTAAATAAAAAAATTTCAACATTTAAATAATAATTTTGTAAAAATTCAAAAATATTTATATTTTTTCTTCAATAAAACTAAACTATGGTGAAATGTTACATTATGTTAAAATAAAAGCAACATGTAAGGATATTTTATAGGAATAACGAATAATAAATAAATTTTCTTTATTTTGTAAAAGTAAATCGAACAATTTTTAAATAGCTTATTACAGAATTAATTATTCCATTGCCAATCCCTCTTTTAAAATTGGCTTACTTAAGTTAAAAGTAGCACAAATAATTAACATTATTTGATCCATTCTGCCAACTAAATGTAATGGCACTTGTGTGCTTAAAATTTTGAAAGACTTCAAATGCGAATAAGGTTTTGTAATATATACTTGAGCTTCAGCAATTTTAGAATTTAATAAGACTTCTTCTTCAGACAATTCTTTTTTATTTCTCAAAGTTGGGAGCTTTATTAACTGAACATTATTTTTCAAAGAGGCATCATCTAATAAAAAGACTTTATTAGCCATAAGACCATCTTGTTCATCTAATTTTTCAATAAACTTACTTTGTTCAAAAATAGCTTTATTTGAGCTTTTTCCTGGATAGGCTTTGCTAATATAAGTTATAATTCCACTTGGTGAAACAGATATCATAAATTTTACTGTGTTTAATGATTTATATACAGAATATGACTCTAATTGACAGCAAATTTTATTTGGCTTTTGAATGATGATTTCCATTCCATCAATGGCAGCTCTTAAGTTTGGAAAATCCTCAAAACATTTTGGTAAATTCTGTAATACTTCTTGTTTATTGGGCCAATAGATAGCTGATCGTAAGCCAGCAGCCAAAATATCAAGCATTCTTAAAAATATATTTCTACAAGTTTCGAAAGAGTGAAGTTTAAAGAAAGTACTTAAAATTGTATACTCGTAATTGTGCTTCAATTTAATAAATGTCAATACAATTCTGTCTTTTATAGAAATTTGTGATGATTTTAGAAATAAATTGAAAGCAATATTTGGAACAACTTTCATAACATTAGTTTCTAAAAAGTTCAAAAGACCAAAACTACTTAGGCCAGTCATTAAAGTTAAATCCTTTTCATTATGTATAAAATCTCTAAATCTATCAAATTCAACTTGGACAGAACTATCTTGAAAAAAAATTGTAGAATGCATGTTACTTTCCTCTTGCACAAACTCATCATGCACAGTCTCAATGGGTTCTACTTTTATTAATTCCTCTATGTATTCAGTATCAATACTTTTTGGTATATAACGATTTATTTTATAGGAGCTACAATTATTTTGATCTTCTTGTTGTAGATTAAGATTTTTACTGTCTGCTCTTAATTTTTCTACATAAACAGTATTATTACTATTTACTGTATAATAATTTATTTTATTGGAGTTACAACTTTTATTTTCACCTTTTTTTTCTTGTTGTAGATTAAGATTTTTACTGTCTGCTCTTAATTTCTCTACGTAAACAGTATTATTACTATTTACTGTATCACAATTTATTTTATTGGAGCTGCAATTTTTATTTTCACTTTTTTGTTGTGAATTTTTTTGTAGATTGTAGTTTTGTTGTAGATTCACTTCTTGTTGTAGATTTAAATTACGTCTGTCAGCTTTCAATTTTTCTATGTAAACAGTATCAATAATATTTACTGTATCACAATTCATTTTATTGGAGCTATAATTTTTATTTTCACCTTTTACTTCTTTTAGATTAAGATTTTTTCTTTCAACTCTATTTTTGATTCTATTATTTCTTTCCAAATCATTTTTTAATTTTTTTAAACTAATGGAATTATTTATTGGTAAATTAACAGAAGGCACTGCTGTCTTTTTCAAAAATTTTTTATTGGACATCCCATCTACAATAAAGTTTAATTTAATTATTAATATTATTACTATTATTATTATTATTATTACTATCATTATTATTATTATTATTATTATTATTATTATTATTATTACTATAATGATTAAATTCTATAATTCTATATCTATTTGAAAATTAATAAAGTTACATACATGTAGTGATATAATCTTCTTTTGTAAAGTGCAACGAACAAACTCTGGCAGATTTGCTGATATTTTTACTAATTTTCAAGCGTTTATTCCATACTAGTCTTCTATCCACCATTTCTTTTTTGTTTAATTTATTTGTAATTTCTACTTGGATTTCACCAGCTTTAGGTACAGTGTGAAAACTTACAGTTGGATCCTTGATACCATAAGTCTTGCATCCAAAAGCACAACAACATGTATGACAATTTCTTTTAGGAGGAGATAACTTTATATCTTCTTTGATTAAATCCATATTAATAATTTATGACACAGAAAAATAAAAATTAATTTTCAATAATATCACTCATTAAATTTATTAATAAAAGCTGCTACTAATGCAGAGATAAACCAAAACACGGCATATTATAGGTTAATCATATAATACAAAGTTTAAGAACGAGTTTTAAGTTGAAATCAACAACTGATTGAAATAAAAATAAATTATTGAATGATTATGTCTTCACAAATATATTTTTCAATAATTACTTTACTGCTGATTTTAATTACAATAATAAAAAAATTAGTAGAAACTATTTTTCGTCATCCATATAATATAAGGCTTTTGTTATTTTTCTTCTGGATTGCGGTCTGCTTGGGTCACGTCACGTGACGTTTTATATCTTTCATAATTTTTTTAATTTTTCAGTTGCGTTAGCTTTTTATACAAATTGACGATATAAATCCTTTATATCTATTCTGATGAGAATGATTTTAAAAAAAGGCCCAAAAAGTCAAGAATTTAGCTAAAAAGTAGAATGCGGTAACTATATCAGCGTTTGTAAAAATAGAAGATATACGTGATTTTCCATTTGAATAATTTTTGTTGTATGACGCATACAATATAAAAATGAACAATTACATCACTTTTTAAAGAAATATAATGAAAGAAATAAAATTATATGTTGTTAAAATATTTATTTTGTGGTTTAAGCTCAAATTAGTTTATTTTATTTACACAATAATAAAAAATTTATTTGATTAAGATTTTTATCTACATAAAAATTTGGATATACAGGAAAATGAATTTTGAAAAATATAAATTATTTTACAGTAGAAATGTGGTTTTGTAAAATAAGTAAGGTATTCACATTTTAATAAGGATGTTTTAATTAATCTATAATTTTACAATTTTTTATTAACATCTTATAACAAATTTGTTCTCATGCAACTTTGGTTTTTTGTTTTTTACTATGTTATTTTAATTTTTATAGCAAACTTAAGTCTACAAAAATTTATATTAATATCAGGATTTTATCATAACAATATTTGTTTCATTTATGAACTAATAGTAAGATGAAAAAGATAGGAATGTACAAAGTAATTATTGTTTGATAAACATATATAAAAAATTGATATGCATATAAATAACATGTATAAAAGTATTTAATAACATTATAAAAAAAGTATTTAATGTTAAATTTTTACAAAGATAATATATACTAAACAGATCTTTTTAAAAATAATAATAAGATTTTAAATTTGCATCAAATGCTAGCATAGAAGCAAAAGTTTTCTAAAATTATTTTGTTAGATAAATGTTGAAATTTATCAATATCTCTTTCAAAGATTTAAGCTGTATAAAGAATAACATGCAACTCTGAGTTCAATTTGTAAAAATACTGTATTAAAATACTTTGTTCTTTCACTTTACTGTGGTTTTGACAAAATGTCCATCTTATCCACTGCTGGTGTAATCACATTCATCAAATTTATAGGACTTACAGTTTTTGGCTTATCTACAGTAATTTTTTCATAAAGATTTGTTTTATTTAAAAATTTACAGCAGATTAAATACCAAAAATTTTGAATTATGCTATTTAATAGCCCTAAAAATATATTTCAAATTAATATGTATATTTTTGTATAGAAATAATATATAAACTCATGTAAATGTATAATAAATCATTAAATTAATAATACAGTGAATATTTAATGCAAATTACATACTAACCATTGGTAACAAAAATGCATCCAACTGTGGCACATAGTTTAACTAGAAATTGACCAACTGAATCACGTTCTTGAATTACTTTTATTTTTAATGCACTTGTGTCATACTTGAAAAATATTCCAGTAATTCCATGTGAACCTTTTTCATGATCAATAGGTCTTTGGTAATCTTTGACACTATACTGATACGTTTTAGAATTACGCATTAGCATATGTATATCAGTAGAAACAATCTCAATGAAATATTGAAATAACATCATATCTGCAAAGTTTTCATTGTTTTGACATTAAAAAATATTTATACTTTCACATTAATCAAAGTACAATTGTGATAGCACATGCTATTAAACTTACTATCACTAGTGATTTTTTCATCCCCTTCTAAAGGATGGACTATTCCAGGAGTAGGCTGTCCAAATGAAAACTTATTGATTCTGTGCGTAAAATTGTAGTTATGATCAGAAATAAATGCAGAAATATGAACATGGCCTCTTGGAAGAGGTAATGATTTTCCAGCAGTAACATGAAAGTTTCCTGCTACTTTATTGATATTTATACTTCCATAAATGCGACATGCATTTGGTGGATAACTAGGTATATAGTCTCTGTAAAATAGTGAAAAGATAAAAAATGCATTTTTTTAACAGGAATATCAAGTAAGAGCCTTTTACCTCTTTGGCATTTCACTAGAAAGTGTTAGTTGATTAGATTTCCATAAGACTTCATGAAGAGCATGATACTCTTCTCTGAGGTATGAATTCATATGTTTTAAGGCTTCAAAATGAGCACGCTGATCTGGAGTCAAGTCCCACCAAGTATCTTCTTCATATAAAGTACCTGATGTAATTAAATTTTCATTTGTGGTATCTAAAACATCTGCACCAACTCTAGCACAAGGCATTGCAACTGTAATATCAATATTCATTTGCAATTGACTATCATAATCTGTATCTGGCTCAAATTTGAACAACAGTCTACTATCCAGAAAATAAATTGTTTCTGAATATATAAGATAAATTATAATACAAAAACTTGCCAGTGAAACTAAAAATAAAATAGAAGCAACAATCATTGATTAAAAAATATTGTTATTTATCACTCATTGACTATAATTTAAAAAAATTAATTAAATAATTTATTCTTACATGTTCCACCAACAGCTGACTGCTTTTTATAATCATTTGAAATTTTTGGAAATGCATCTAATTCTTTCACAGCCTTAATACTAATGTTTCTTCTTCGGAGCATTATTTTAAAAAATTAAATTAACTACAAGTAACTGAAAAAGTACAAAGAAAATTATTAAAAAATATTGAATGAAGTAAACTTTAACTTGTACAAGAACAAGAACAATAAACGTTTATTATCATCCACACATCAAAAATCTGGGATTTTGTCAAAAATTATACAAAGAGCAAACACTTGTTGTTTAAAAGTAATTCCCAATTTTAATCTTTTTTTAATAAACAACAATTATTTATGATTTAATGTGGGACTTTTATTTTTAATTTTAAAATAAATAAACGATATAAAAAATATAACTTTTTTTGCTACTTTTAAAAAAGAATGTAAAATAATTCGAAATATTTTTTTCAATAAAAAAGTAAACAAAATCCAAGGTTAGGTTTAAAGTTGAAAAGCAGACAGCTAACATTGCAATTTGGAAATATATTACAACAGTTGAATTAAAAAAAAAACTGCAATTACTTAACATTAATAAAAAATATGTAAATTAATTAGTAGCTGATTATTACCAAAAAATAATGAAAGAATAAATTATTATTAACTAAGACTCATTATGCACTTCAGTCTTGCACTTATAGGTAAGCTGCACAAGTCGACGATTCGTTGAGGTTAAATACTTAAATACAAGATGCAACAATTGTCGGAATAAATGTTTTTGAAAATGTTAGTACCCGTTTAAAATAATAATCTTAAAAAAATGCTGCATGTTAATTTTTCTACACTTATTATCGTTATTTAAAATAAAATCAAATAAAAAAAAGTGTGAAAATCTTAATAGTACAATAAACAAATATATGTTACTTTGATTTTTCGCGCTTTGCAATTAATGCGCCAAGCCTTAATTATAGAATTTAACGCTCACGATAAATATTTTTATAATAAACTACTTTCTTGCACTGATATTAAAATTTATTAATTAATATTTATAATTATTAACATCATTGCATTTAGTTTTACATTTTTATATAAAATTTTTTTTCACGTTTCATCATTTGAAATTACCGCCTTTTCATATGCACATTTCCAAAAACATTAGGTTTTCTTTCCGTTTGTCACACTGTTAATTATTACAATGCGTTTATCATTTGTTGCGGCTACTCATCGAATAATACATTTATATTAATACGTAATTAGATAATTAGACACTTATGAAGCCATATTAACAAGTAAGTTCTCTCTACTCTTTTCCTTTCCAATAAAGCGACATATTTGATGTATCCCTTTTATAAAAAAAATATAGAAAATTAATCCGTGCGCCACCTTCGAGTCGAAAAGTAAGGTTAAGTCGGCGACGCTTTCTTTCAAGGAAACTAAAAGAGGATCGACCTGGAGAGATAGAGCTTGTCTCCTCCAGCTTTTAATTCAAAATTAAGAAAATATCAAGAATCAGAATGTTCTCGTTCGCTCAACAAAATGCCGTTGAGCCAATGCAGGTTGATGCGCCTGCCGAGGACAATGACAACACTGAGGAGGAACCTTATATCGTTGAGAATCCAAGCCTGGTTAGTTTTAAATTCATTATTTGTATTTTGCTATTTTCTCTTTATGATGAATTTTTATGTTCAAAGATTTTAGTGGTAGTAACATTATAGTTTTTATTTACAACAATCAATGGTTTGCTTGTTTTACAGTTGAACAAAGAAATAAATAGAGAAATTCTCATTTTCTTTTAAATTTTAATAGCATTATTTTATTAATAAATGTACAATTTTATTAAAAAATATAAATTTACAACAACTTTGAAATAAACTAAAATTAATTTTATTTAATAACTAAATTTCGTTTTATTGTAGGATTTGGAAGCTTATGCAAACAATTACACAGGACTTGCAAAGCTATTCAGGTTAATGTATATAGCAGATCATTGCCCTGCTTTGAGAGTCGAGGCCCTGAAAATGGCAATTGCATATGTCATGACCACATATAATGTTCAAATGTATTTATTGTTACACAAAAAATTGGCTCAAGCGCTGGGCGCACCTGGTTTACCAGATGTAGCTGCACAGTCCACATCTCAAGACATACCCATTGTTGACCAAATGTGGGTTGAATCACGTTCTAAAAAAGCTGCATTGAAGCTAGAAAAATATGAGACTGATTTAAAAAATTACAAAAGCAACTCAATAAAGGAAAGTATAAGAAGAGGACATGATGATCTTGGGGATCATTTCCTTGACTGCGGTGATCTTAACAATGCTCTCAAGTGCTACTCGCGTGCTCGTGACTACTGTACTAGTGGCAAGCATGTTGTCAACATGTGCTGGAACGTTTTGAAAGTTTCCATTTATGTACAGAACTGGAATCACGTATTAACTTACGTCACTAAGGCTCAGAGTACACCTGATTTCGCAGATGTCCATGGTAAAGATAATTGTTCTCAGGCTATTGTAACAAAACTGAAAGTTGCAGCTGGCTTAGCAGAGTTAGCAAACAAAAAGTACAAGTCTGCAGCTAAGCTATTTTTACAAGCATCGTTAGATCATTGCGATTTTCCTGAAATACTGTCACCTGGGAATGTAGCTCTGTATGGTGGATTGTGTGCTCTGGCAACTTTTGACAGGTGTGGAATAATAATAATTACTATAATCATAAGAATAAATGTAATTAATTATATTATAAACAATTTATTATCTTACTAATTCATATTTTAATTTGTTGCAGACATGAACTGCAAAAACAAGTGATATTCAGCAGTTCGTTCAAGCTCTTTTTAGAACTAGAACCACAGCTGAGAGATATTATATTCAAATTTTACGAATCAAAATATGCATCCTGCTTGAAATTTCTTGATGAAATTAAGGACAACATTTTGTTGGACATGTACATTGCGCCTCACGTCACTGCTTTGTATACGCAAATACGTAACAGAGCACTCATACAGTACTTTAGTCCTTACCTTAGTGCCGACATGAAACGTATGGCAACGGCTTTTAACAGAACAGTTAACGCCTTAGAAGACGAGCTCATGCAACTTATATTAGATGGACAAATTCAGGCTCGTATAGATTCACATAACAAGGTAATGAAAATTTATAAATTTTTTTAATAATTTATATAATGTAAAAGAAATTAAAGTATAAAATAAATGATTAATATTTAAAAAATTTATTTATAAATTAAAGGATTAATGAGAAAAAATTTTTGTTTACAGATTTTGTATGCCAAAGATGTAGATCAACGTAGTACCACATTTGAAAAATCTATTAGCTTGGGTAAGGATTACAGGAGACGTACTAGAATGCTTATTTTAAGGGCAGCAATATTAAAAAATCGCATCAGTGTGAAGGTAAAATACATTTTAATATTTATTGTTCTGACTGATTTATTAAAAGCATACATTTAGTTTAAAAAATAATTGATTTTTAGTGTCCTCATGAAAATACGCAGGGTGGTGAAACACCAATAGCACCAGGAAATGTTAACCAAGTTTCGAGAAGTTAAGAACTGAAGCATCTTTATTAACAATTTATAACGTTTGAGATCGATGTTGCAACATCGTTCTAGTTGTATACACTCAGATCTGAAAAAGATCCATGATTTTAAATGAACAATCAGTCTCTTTTGTATGTACATAAAAAAGACGATATTAATTATAACTTGAAGTTTAAATTGTCTGCATATGTAATCTGCAACCACTAAAACGTTAATTGCGGCTGCAAGTTCAATTTTTTATACTATTTGAAATTAATCTTTATTTTCTGGTGATTAATAATCAAACAATGATAATATACATACTTATTTTTTTTTTTTTTGTGCGAAATGCCACAATTGTTTCTAATAAGTCTATTTTAACTTACATAGTGCTTATTGAAAAAAAAAAAAATTAATAAAATTTCAAAATTTTACTTACGCATTTTTATTTCTTTTGTTGTTAAATTTATACATCCAAAATAGAAATTAAATTTAAATTGATAAACAGAAAATAAATAAATTAGGATAAATTATGTTCCAGAACAACAAAATTTTTAAAATTTGCAAACTTACGAGTTATTAATGGATTACGTCGAAAATCTTTATCCCCACCAACTTTACTTTTTAAGTAGAAAAAGTTCGTTATAGTAAGACAGCAATAGAAACACCAACAAGTCAACGGCAGACGAATTTTAATGAATATTTTTTAATGTAATTTAATTCTTTCGGATAAATCTTACTTTTCGATTTATTTTAATAATATTTATAAATTATAATCTAAAAAACTCATTTAATTTTTCAAAAGAGCATAATTACTTAATTGGACTCCATTCTTCTTTACCGATAGCCCATATAGCGGTATTTAAAAAACCTATATTGTTATGTTTAAGAAAAATCAGTAAAATATATAATTTGAAGAAAACAATATTAAAGTTTCTAACAATTGTAATCAAGTATGAAATACCATAATGCCTATAGATAATTAAGTCACTTTAGAGTCAGTGTCAAAAAAATACAACAACTCTGCTGATGCGCGCGCAGCTTCCTCTGTCGTCGTCGTAGTTGTCGTCGTCTCTTCGTCGCGCGTGGACGTGCGCGCATCATATATAGATCCAGTGTATTTTCCACTGTGTTGTATACATATATACCTACATATACATCTTACACTAAAAAACACAGTGTCTCATCGCGTCAGTCAGTAGACTCCGCGGCTCCGTTTCAGCAAATTCGGCAGCCTCCGCGAGGATTTATAATCGAGAAACCGAGTATATATTAGTGCGTGTTTGTGTGTTTCTTTTTCCCTTTTTCCTTCCCCTTTCGTGCGGCTCGTCGTCGTATCACTCTATATATCTCTATCTCTTTATCTCTTTAAACTCCCAACATTGTTCATGTATATGCACATACAGTAAATCAAGTTGAGAGTCTTTTTTGTATATATATTGAGAGAAAGAGAAAGAGAGAGAGAGAGAGAGAGAGAGAGAGAGAACGAGCGAGTGCGTCAAAAGCTTTATTACCGTCGTATTGTAGTTGTCGCAGCTAGACAATAGCTATAGCTGCATACACCTACATATCTGCGACGTAAAGTAAAAAGTCAGCCCATAGGCTATTCCAGTCCCTTACTATTCTATTTTTTATACTACAGCTTTTACAGTGGAAGAATAATTAGTTTCAGTTCGCAATAATAAAAAACAAAAAAAGTTCTACCAAGTTTACATACACATAGCCACACATAACAACAAAAACAACACTCGTGCAAGTGTTTGGATAAAAAATAAATCCAAGTGTGTGTATGTATCAAGTAATTCATAAGTAATTAGGATAGACTACACCTATAATAGGAAGTGGAGGAAGATACGGAAGAGGAGCGCAGTCGGATAAGAGGCCGATTGTACGCTGGTATTGTCGAGCGTGCTAAAGCCGACGCTGACAGCATGTTTTCCGGACTTACAAGCCAGGTGTCAACCTGGATGGGGAAGAAAGGTGAGGATGGCACGGAACAACCACCAACCGATGATGCTACAGCTGAACAACTTAATGAAACTATTGCTGCTGCTGGTGGTGAACAACCTGCTGGCAGGTTAGTTTATGGTTTTTTTTTTTCATTTCTGTGTTTCTGTTGTGTGTCTTATTTTCAAATGTTGAATTTGGAATTGAGAGGTTAGCTTATGATTATCCGAAAAGGTAACCTATTTATTATAGCTGTATATATTACATATATAAAGTGGAGTTATATTATAAGTATATATAGGTATATATTCGTATCGCGATATATAACCTACTCTCGAGAGAGGGACATATTATAGTGGAGTGCGGGGGAGGTGGAGAAGAGGGGGGCTTTATTGATTGGATGCTTCGAAGCAGTAGCGGCGGCGCAGCAGCAGCAGCAGCAACCGGCAAGGCCGCGACACGGGGGCGGGCCTGACGATTTTCTCTCTCTTTCTCTCTCTGCGTCAAGGTCGCGCCCCAATAGTCAAGACGTATAGGGCTGATTTGTCAGCATTATTATAATAATGATAAGTTAAAATATATATAGGTAATAGGTGATGAGAGTATGGGTCTGATGTTATGATGATTCCGATTTTATTTAAAAATGTATGATTTTTTGGATATTTAAAAATGATTGAGGGTTTTAAGTGGTATAAAAGTTGGCATATAGTGGTTGTTTTGATGGTGAAGATGGTTGTTAGTTATAGTTTAATCAATACAAATTACTTGTCCTTTTAAAAACTGTCATAATTTAAATTGAGTTAAGGAGTACAGTAATTTTTTTTTCGGAAAAGATTTAGTATACTTTTTTAGAGTGAAAAATAATTATAGCTTATAATATTGTAGTTTTTCTTAGCCTATTAGAACAGACTATCCTAAAACTACTATAACATTTTGTCACAGCAGTAGTCAGTATACATGTCACTTTGTTGTCATCAATAGACGGTGTTGAAACAATATATAATGGTCACTTTAAAAAAAAACGTCTGTTTCATACTATGTAACACCTTGTAAATATGTTTGCATTTATGTGCGAGTGTGTTGAGTATGTGTATATCGCGCGAAAACGTGCGCAGCTGAATATGCTACCTAACTCTAGTGCTGAGCTTTTATCGATTTTTTTTTGTCTTCTTTTTCTTAACTCTGCGCTTGTAACGTTTCAATTTTAAAATTCAAGGTTGTTGAAACTTTTTGACATTTTTCTTAGTTCTCCTCCTTTTTTTTTTGTTTCACATTTTTGAAAAAAAAAATTTTCAAATCAAAATAAGCTCAAAAAATAATTTATAGTAATTTATGCACGTGTCAGTACTTTTATTTTCCTTTGACCAATATCAACATATCAACACACTACCACACACGTGTTTACATAACGCATAAGAATAATAAAAATAATATTCATCCATATACAACCTTATCGAACTAACCCTATGAACAAATATTAAAGAAAATCGCATCATCAGTCCCATTAAATCTGCAAGCACAAGATCATCATAATCATGATCATCTTTGGGGTAAAAGCATGACATATAAAAATAAGACCAACCTACGTCTATTATCCTCACAGAAACTCGCGCGGGAGTGTCACTTCTTTCCAACCCTCTTCGCAGTTTCTCTCGCTCTCTCTCTCTCTCTCTCTTCCTCTCTTATAAAAAAATCGATATTTCTATTTCTCTCTTTCTCGCTTATACATAAAACCACCAGTCGTCGTGTATCTTCCAACATATTTCTCCCAAAAAGCAATGTATACATATACCCTGAAAAGACTAGCACGTCGAGCAATACGTGACCTCCTCCCGCCCCTCAGATGTATCCCTTCGCTTCTCCCCCTTATATTGATCGGTAGTTGGGAAAGAGCAAAGAGGATGGGGAGAGGAAAAGAGAGAGAGAGAGAGAGAGAGAGAGAGAGAGAGAGAAAGAAGGCCAATTATTCCGATTGCGCTTCAGCGTCTGTTTAAGAGAATGTAGAAAGACGACTGAGCTTTTGTGTATATACTACTGGACCAGATTTTTGTTTTCTATTGCTGGTAGGGGGAGTTTATTAAGTTTCTGGGGTGAAAAAGAAAAAGGTCCTTTTTTTGTTGTTGGAATGATAGAATTTTTCTATTTATCTGCTTGGTGGTTACTGCTTTTATTTTGTTAGGGTTGGAGATTTAAAGTTATGAGAATTTAGTATTTTTGGGATAAGTCAAATTGTTTTTTTTTCTTTTTTAGTTTGTGTTCTATTTCATTTAGTCTTATCAGATTTAGATGATTTAATATTTTTGGGTTGATGTGTGAGATAAAAATAAAAAAAAAAAAATAATGTTTCGTTATGTTTTCTTTTTTTTTCCTTTTTTTTATTAAATTGCATTGTTATAACGTTGTTTTATTTTTATGTGCGAACCTGCCCTTTTTGAAATTGCCCTTTCTTTCATTAAACTGTTCAGTTTACCCTTATATGTCATGCTCTTTTCTTTTCTTGTTTCTTTTTTTTATATGGTTTTGCCCATTCTTTCCAGTTTTATCGCAGTCCGCGGAAACACTATTTTTTTTTATTGTTATTATCACACACACCACCATCGATTGATTGTTATTTTTTCATTACACTATTTTCAACGTCGTTTTTATTTTTATATTCAATTTGTTTTAACACAAAAAGAAGAAAAAAAAAAGTAACCATCGTAAACGTCTTTTTAAACTACTTGAAAACGACGACGTAACTTGGATTTTCTTTGAAATTCCTATTACCCATGTTTTATTATTTTTCTTTTTTGCTCTACTGAACACGAATCTCATTATGAAAATTACCCGTAAATGCTGCACGTACAGTTGGAGCATGAGAAATTTAAATTTTCATGTTAAAGTTTATAGCACCAGAACAGGAATTCAGAAGGTAGAAGTCAGTACTTTAGGTTTAACAGCATACATTCCTCCATGTGTGACGTGCATATATCTGTTAGATTTAATAATACAGAAGTGAAAATTGATACTTTTATTTTTAATTATTTATAATTACATAGAGATGTACTATCAAAGACTAAAGTTAATAATTTTTTATTACCTCATATTTTCATAAATTTATTGACTATGTATCTAAATAGATGTTAATCATATATCATAGCATTTATTAATTGCATAAAAATACGCTTTGCTATTTGTCACACTTATTTTTACTGATATGCGATTAAAACTCCGATCATCAGTCCAATAAAATCTTTTCTTTCTTTCCTTCTTTCAATATACATTATTATCGTAAATTAAACTCAATTATTAAGCAATACCATTCTGTCACCTCACTTATTTTGAAATCAAAGGAAAAGAAAAATTAATAATTAAAATCTATAATTAATTTAATGATACATTTAATAAAGAAAAAAAAAGAAGAAAGAAAAAAAAGTAAACAAACATTACACCTAATAGCTTTATCGCTAATCGATTGTAGGTATTACTCATCGTCAAATCCAAACTTCCATAACCACAATATACATTCATTAATGACTCACACACCTATATACAACTGTACTAATCGGAAAAAAACAAAAATGCATACAAAACAACAAGTCAGTAAATGCATATACATATCTATAATTTTTTTTTTTCACACAACTTTTTGCAATGCAAACTATATAGGCGAGTTCACATAACACATATACGTTGAATGCGTTAGTAGTAACAGCCAAGCTAAGTCAGCCTTACCAACCTCACTACTTACATGTGACTTCGTCTGTCATATACGACACGTAGTTTTTAATGTGCAGGTATATAAATTTTGGTACATTGACGAATTTTAGAAGAAGGAATGGTGCATAATATAAACATTATCTCAACATACAAAAGCAGAGACTTTTTCGCGTCATTGTTGCAAAGACTGGCAGGGTATCGGGGGGGGGGGGATATGTATTGCATACATGTTCATGATAGATGCGTAGATGCTGAATACGTATACAGCTTACGTTTATAAGTATACGTGTGTATGTGTGTAAATAGAGAGAGAAAGAGAGAGAGAGAGAGGTACACGTGTAAAGCGTAACGATCGATTTGCCTTGACAGAACCACGATCATCGTATGCTCTTTTTTTGTTGCTCTTTATATCGACACTGTAACAGCTCTCTCTCTGTGACGAATTCATAAAAGAGCATGGATTTGTGGTTGAGATATTAGCTTTTTTCTTGCTTTTGTTTTTGGTTTTAGTATTCAGAATACATATGTAAATTCAATTCATTTCGAAAAAATTGATTGGTTTTAATCTTGTTAACTTGATTTTCAAAAAACTTTTTATTTGGGTCATATTTATTGAAATGTTGACCAACAATCAATTTAAATGCAATTTGAGTTGATGAATTTTTTTTTTATTTTTCAAA
Source organism: Leptomastidea abnormis (assembly GCA_030522805.1). NCBI lineage: Eukaryota > Metazoa > Arthropoda > Insecta > Hymenoptera > Encyrtidae > Leptomastidea > Leptomastidea abnormis. Next base: position 18,350 of record JAPYZE010000487.1, read on the forward strand.
AAAAAATGTATGAGAAAATTGATTTATTTAAAAATTTCAATTTATAAATATAAAATTGCTGTTAAAATGTCATATTTCATGTTATACTAAAAAAAAAAAATAATGAATGAAAATTGAATTTTATTCTCATGTTCGAAGGAAAAGCTCTTTATAATTAAATTGTCTATTCGTGGCCGAAAAGTAAGTAAATCCGTTTAACTGTTAGGTCACATAAAATGATATAACGAAAATTTTCACTCTCTCTCTCTCTCTATCTGTGAATTCAACATGACTACAATTTAAACTTCATAAACGAAAATAACCGCTTTTAATAAAATTTTATCATAAATTTAATTCAGTTCAGCAAATCAAGCTAATGTAATTTTTGTTCAATTCATATTAATTATAAGAAAGAGCAACAGAAAGTGCCTAGTTTCAAATAAATCTATTATATAAAAAGTTAATAAAAGTTTGTATAAAATTTTATTACAAAATTTTAATTAAAATATATAAATTTCTGAGGTGAATTTTCTGTTTATTAATGTGTTATTATGTATAACTTCATTAACTCATTGCGCGTAAATTAAAATTCATAAAAATAAAATGCCAAATTTATTTCTTGTTATAAATAAAAATTTTTTCTTAATTATTTGATTGATATTTATCACAAAAATAAAAATTTTAAATACAGATTTATATCATAAATTTTGCTTTGAACATTTATAATTGATTTTTAAGTATTAAACCTATTTTGATCAATAAGCATAAAATTACATCGAGATGAGCTTAAACTACTATTCGCGCTGTAATTTAAAAAAAAAAAAAAAAAAAAAAAAAAGAGAATAAATCATATAATCTATCGTAAGTGCAGCTCAGTTTTAAATTGCCGGCGTCGTGTAACTGATAACAGACTATATGAAAACTTGCGTTTATTATATATGTAAGCGTGACGTTTTCAGCACTTAGGCTAACAGTGTAATTTATCAAATTTATTGAACCGCCTTATACAGACTCGACCTGGTCCAGTTGTGCTGTAAACAATGATAATTATTATAAATAACCATATTTTGATATTGCAACGGTGCGAATTCAGCACATTTTTAAAAACAACTTATTCTCACATTTATTAACTAAAAGTATATGCTTATCGTTGATAAAGTTATCTTTACGATATTTTCGTAAAAAATAATTTACAAATAATATAAGTACATAGTTAAATAAAGAATATAACATTTTAATCGCTCCCTCCTTTTTCACAAAATTATTTCTAAAAATTAATCATTGAAATTTCTGTTGAAAAAATTCGCGTAAAAACCATAGGGAAATTCAAATGGAATTTATTTAACAGAAACTACCCTGGTAGAAACGTTAAGTAATTCTTAGCTAATATATTGTTAAAAATGGGTCCTCAGCTAATAGTTAAGCATTTATTAGGCAATTCGCACGCTTATTTGATAACAAACTTTACCTAAAAAATGCTTAAGGTTTTACTTGGTCGAGAAATAGCATTCCCCTGCCCGTGGGGCCACCAAACTCTTCCCCCATCTAGCCGCGCAGAGTCAACCGTCCCAAGCAGCCGCTTTTCCTGGCACCTGCCTGTACCCGCACACACGACTGTTATTGTGCCTCCTGGTATTCACCTTGGTTGTGGAGGCATTGATCGCGTTTATATATTGTGTGTATAACGTTCCTTCAGTGTCGCATGTGCTTGTCTAGGAAGCCTGACTTGGTTGATGGACTCGTGTACGTCTTTGATCCTAACCTATATTGTTAATAGCTACATAAGCAAAATAAATATATTAATTCATCTAATTTTTTTTTTCTTTTCTCTAAATGTCTCAAAATGGTTATTTTATTTCATTGTTATAACTATCGTTGTGTTATAACTATTATACAAAAGAGGTTAGGACGCACAGACGACGGTTACTCCGCAACTCGAATATTACCTAGCCCAACCATTTCTTAGGCAATCTCAGTGCTTACGAGTGTATACAAAAAATGTAATTAGCTAATGTAGCTTATAAAACTATTGTGAAACGTAACAATATTGAGTCAAAATTTTAATTTAATCTGTTCAGTCCATTTTGGAAAAACATTAACGTCAGGTGCAAAAATATAGTTTTGATAAGAACGCGTTTAAGGTTTTTTTCATTTCAAAAGTCATGTGTGACCCTTTAAAGCGTTGTATCTAATAAAAGATGTTTGTACGGCTCATATCGACTGTGGAATATCAATTTTACGATAATAAACTGCCAAAAAATGAAAAAATACGATTTTTACTCCGCTATCCACTCTTAACAAGAAGCAATCACACTTGAACTACTACATAACCTCTAAAAATTATTAAAAAATTTCCTTTTTCCCTTTTATGTGGTAAATACGACATTCATAGTTCTTTAACCTTTTTTTTAAGTTTTCAAAATCTTTTTAAAGAATTCCAACAATTATCTAATCGCATAATGTACTTCACCTAATGTACTCTGTTTTTTCTCTGTTACAGTCAAGCCGGTGGCGCAAGCAGCAAACTCGAGATGCTAGCCGGGGTTAAATCTCAAGTGGCCTCATCGATGAGCGGTTGGTTAAGCGGGGGTATACCAGGACTTAACCGTGCCACCGGTGGTACAGACACCGGCGAATCGGCCGATCCATCGGCCGAGCAGACGACGGGGGATGGTAGTGCGCCAATTAGCGGCGTCGGTTCGCAACCGACAGATAACGTAAAAGACGATGACGCAAGCAGGTGGGTCGCAGGGTACGTGACAGCGGCCAGCCGTCTATCCCGTCATTGTTGATATACATAAATAACCAAGCCAAAAAGCCACATATATAATTATACACATTTGTATATGTGTATATAATGCAAAAGGGCTATCCGAGCATGAACTGGGAATGCTCCGTATCTTTATCTCTCTATCTTTTTTTCTATTTATTGTAAATTTTCTATTGCTAGTGTATGTGTACTCTTTAATCTGCGTGTTTACACCAATGAAAAATGATTATAAAATATGACGATTCATCTTTATAATCGCCAGATATATTTACACTTTTCTGATTTTAACCATTTTTGTTAAACATTTTCACTAGGTTACGTTGATAAGAAGTCTTTTATTAAGGTTTGTAGTAATTGTAGATCTTAATTAAAGGATTTTTTTCTATGTAACTTAACAAATTTACTTAAAGGTATGCCCTTAAGGGTAAGCATCAGTTATAACCTAAAATCAGCTTATTTTCCAGTCATTTTTGAAACTATTTCAGGCCATTTACTTGCTAGTTTTTTTTTCCTTAGGAACTAGCCAATAAATAGCCTAAAATGGTTTCAAAAATGGCTGAAAATGAGGCTGATTTCTACTAGGGAAAATTTGATAAGATATCGGAATTTTCCAACAATTTAAATACTTTATAATTGTTAGAAAATCTGAAATTTTGACAAACATCAAATAAAGATGAATACTCCAAAATAAAACGTAGAAATCTATATCGATATAAAGCATACTCTATATCGGTGTAACTTCTTACACCTAATTCTGTATCATTCGTCGCAATTTAGATATTTGTCAAAAATTTTTGTAGGCGCACAATCTAAATTACTTATAAATTGTTCGTCAACTAAGATATTTAAAAAAATTCGCAAATTCACTCAGAGTAATGCAGAATCAACAATTGTCGGTAACTATGAAGTTAGGTTACAATTAGAGCATAACCTTAAGAGGCTTCCTTTAAATAAATTTTTTAAAAATTAACCACCAAAAATAGCTATTTCATCATTTTAACCTCAAAATGACATCTTTGGTAGAGATTTTGAGGTTGTCATGATGAAAAAATATATTTGACCTGGTACGGTAGGTGTTTTTGTGCCTCACCCGATGTTCTGCCTCGCTTCGCTCGGCCGAACAACCTCCGGGTGAGGCACAACACACCTCCCGCACCAGATCAAAAATGTACTATTTTATATTTCAAATAAAAACATTATTTTTGCAAGAAATCTTTAAACATTTTTTAATATGCTCTTTAGCATTTGCTAATTGTAGAAAAACTTCTTTTTAAGCTTTTAAATTACTCAAATTATGTTCAAAATACGTAAAAAAAAATCCAAGTTATCACTAGATGGCGTTGGTTTTCTGAGAAATTCTCTTAACTAAAATATTGCGTTTCGACAGTGTAATTTGTTATCAAAGCCAATAAAGTACTATTCAATTGAAAATTCTTCGGCTAAAATGGTTAAAATTTAAAAAATATAACTACATATTTGGTGGCTACCATAGACGAAGAAGGATTTTTTATCACGTGACTCAATAAAATTGTTTAGCAAATTTGATTAAAATTAAATGACTTATCAAATCTGGCAGTTACGAAGATAAGTAGTAATTTTTACTATCAACTTTCATAAGTATGTATTTCCCTTCCTTATTATTGCTGCTGTATATGGATGTGAAATTTAAATCGCTATCGTTGATTCAGTTAGGTCTTTTCATAATTCGTGTTTGTTTGTTGAGTGTGACTAGTAGTTGAAAAAATATTTTTTTGATGAAATTTATTTTGTTGCTTTAGAGTGTGAGAAAAAGTCATTCATTGGTGTTATTGATTGCAATTTTTGTTATTACAAGTCTATGAGACTACACTGATTACACTAGTAAATGTTGAGTAAATACATCGATTAAACCGGTAATTGTATCGAATGTAATCCATCTATTTTTCATAGTAAAAAACTGCGTTCATTATAGTAACCAGTACATAATTTTAATGTAAATTTTAATTTGAAAACTACAATCGATAATGCCAGTGAAAAACTTATTGTTTGCGAATAACGAATACGTGGGCTGAGGGTCCGTTGTTTTCTTCGCAAGCGTATCTACGCAAGCAAAGTTAAATAATCAGTTCTCCCAAGGTGTTACGTTAATTTATTAGCACATCAATCAATAGTTAAATTTGGTTCGGTAAAGCCTTAAAGCTACTACTATATACCGGAGCCTCGGCTCAAATTGTATATATACATATAGGAAATGAAAATTTCAAAGCACTAATTTTGAATGAGCGCTTAGGTGTGCATTTAGTGTAAAAGACGCATTAATGAATATGAATTTGAATGCAAACGAATGTTTGTTTACGTTGGCAAAAGTGAGGATGAGAGAGAGAGAGAGAGATGAAGGGTTAAAAGCTCGTGTTTGAAATTAGAAACTTTATTCATTGTAGATTTGGCGCTGTGTGTGTTAAAGTTGTGGCATGTTTGTGTGTTAAATTTATGCGTTCGAATGTTTGTGTGTTGCTTCAGCCAACGCAAACCCTAGATTTAAATGTTGACAGAAGTAATTTTTATTTTTTTTTTCTAATATCATCAGTGTGATGCCGTGAATCTGATTACACGAACTGTCCTTTTTAAACAATGAAAAATGAAAATTCATGGTTTTTCATACTAGATTATATTTTTATATTCGTAATATAACTCTCAGTTTTAATTTAGTATGATAAATCTTACAATAACAGGTACTCTCAGTCTTGTCTCAAGCTCGAGTTATTCTTCATTAAGTTTCTTTAAATTGCACAGAGGCAAGAAAATTCTGCCTGCAGGAAGACGCAGAAAAGTAATTCGTATAATCCCTCCCACTCTATTAGAGTGAGATACTGTTCAATTCCCGTGAAATAAATATTTATGACGATAAAAGAAAAAAGAAAATCTGCTCTTATTTCGGATTAAACTAACTTTTCTACCTGTAAGAATTTTATTTTGTGATAATTTAAAAATATCAGTTTTTAAATATTTGAATAAGGATTTCTTGAATTTCATATTTCTATAATCTCAGTATTACGTACCTTTACACATGACTTTTTAAAATAATCCTTCAACATCCTTACTCTGTAACATAAAAAAAAAAAGAAAAAACTATCCCTTTTCTAACTTTAACATTAAAAGCAACAATGGGTATACTAAGCATTATATTAAAACCTTCGTGTACTTACTGCCACAACTCACAAAACTTTACCTTCTAAAACTCGAGCCTAACAAAAAAAAGAGAGCAGAGGAAAATTGTAGGAAAGTATACACAAAACGCGCACTCTCGATTATACCACGGCAATTTTCAGACGAGAGAACTTTGTAATTTAGACGATTAAATTCTAATGTTATTTAAAAAGCTCCAGTTAGAGATGAGAGCTTGAAATTGTCTCTATCTCTTTCATTTGGCTAGAAAACGTTTCTACTATACACGGACTCGGTTTCAACTCCCAAAACTTTTACTACGGTATTCAACAAAATGACCAAAGCTCCTGTATCACTTGAAAATTTTAATCATCAAATATTCGCGTTTTTATCGTTTTATTATATAAGAAACAAGAATGTCACAATCATGATGATAAATTATTGTACGTGACCAAGTTTTTTATAACTAAGTATTGATTCTTTTTAACAAAGTTTATATTAAATGTCGTCATAACATAGCGACATTTCCTATACAAACTCAGTTGAACAACGTCAAAGCTATAAGTTTCTTTTTTTTTCTTTTAATCAGTATTATTTCACCTTTAACGACAATGAAAAAAAAGTTATAATTATGAGGCAATCAGAGATATGACGTCATGCAAGCTACTCATCAACTTGGGTTTGTTTTTATACGTATAGTAAAGTTAGAGTAGTGGTCCATATTGTTGGAAAAAAAAATTTTTCCATTTGACTTGTTTGTTAGGATGTTAATTTGCGGAAGTCGGAGATTGCGGGAGATGTTAATTAAGAAGCTTTATGAAGGAAACTCATGTTGAGACGTCTTATCTCGTCGTCGTGGTTTAATCGTCGCATTACCAGCGTAACAAAGAGACCTTAGAGTTCTATATTTAACAAGCTGTGATAAAACTTTTAAGTAAAAATGACAGTTCGAAGTGTGCTGGTTGTGTTTTTTTTTTTTTTTTTTTTCATGTGTAGACCTTTCTATCCTACTTTCACCTTATAAAAGTCATTTGTGTGAATGCACGTTTGTAAACATAACACATGTACTGTTCCATTTCCGTCATTTTTCTAAGCTTTTGATGATAAGTCTTTGCTAGGGGATCATCTTATTAAGATAGATTCTATCAATTTATTATGGTTTTAATGATTGCAAGTTAATGTAATTTTAATCAATTATACTGGCTAGACTAGTAAATGCGTTTATTATATTATTAAATGTAGATATTGATTACATATTCGATTTTGATCAATGTAATCAGTTTATTAATTTATTGTGTAAATGGACTAATCAAAGTATTTTTTCTGAGCACAATAATAATTACACCAATATATTATTTAAGGACATCATTATATTAATTATCATAACAAGTGTACAGAAATAAATTTACATTAACTTACCATGCATAAAAACTGTAACCAATAATTGCGATAACAATGACAGATTAAACAATCTGTCGTATAACCAAAATCATTATCAAAATTTCAAAAATCACATAAAGCATATTCGATTGCACATACTTTAAAGTATATAAGTGATGGATGCGTGTATGTAAGATTGCTAAATCAGTTTATAAAAATATAATCAGGCACTGCCCCGTAGAGGGCGTACAATATACGTATATCGTCGTTCGGCCAAACATCGAGATAGTATATGTTGATTTATAGTTTTTTTCCTGTTTCCAGTGCGACTGGTGGTGCTGACAGTGGTCCAGGTAGCCTTGGTGGTACACCGACCGAAGATAAAGACGGACAACAGCCTTTTGGTGCCGGTGGGTGGTGTTTTTTTTATTTATTATATATATATATATATAATTTTATTTGTAATTTAAGCATGCATGTATAAAAATATAGTTTTTTTAATTTTTTTTTACTGTTGTATACCTTAATTGTTATTTATTCTCATATTATATGCTTGATCTGTAAGCTATGAATATTTTGTAGTTACTAAATTAAAATTTACTTTAGAATGAACGAGAGATAAAAGATTGTTAAATTACATACGATTGCTATAAGATTTGGCGTAGCTTAGTTGATAGATCGCTGGTTTCGAAATCTACAAGTTGTGGGTTCGATTCTTGGTGTCTGACTAAATTGAACTACCTATATATACCGAAATACTTTTATAAAAGAGTCAATATGGTTTTAAAAAATAACAAAAAAGTTTTCAATACATAATTATAATGATATATTACTTTATTGTTAAAAGTATTACACCAGTTTGTCAGTGGCTGTAGTTACGTATTTTAATATTTTTATTTCTATTTTTAGTTTTGCTTTGTGTAGTAACACAGCATACATAAATATTATATTAGTATTTTATTTTATTTAAGAGACTAACGCGCATACGCGCGCAGATGAGGTAAGCAGCGAATTTAAAAAAAAACAATGACTGCATTTTAAAATCAACCAATAAGAGTTTGAATAAAAGTATAGAAATATGGCGCTTGCTCGCTTTTACTATAGGATGTTGAGTAAAAGGGCAAATGACGTGTTTTTTTTTCTTTTTATTTTTTGTTTTATATGAATGTGAAAATGGAATGACGATTGTTTGCTTAACAAAAGATTATTACATTTTATCGGTATGGGAGAGAAAAGTTTAAAATTCCTTTATTTGTCTACATTTTTTCATATTATGAATGTTGGATTATTTCATCTTTATTTACTATGGCTTTGTAGACATTTTTTTGCTTTTAAAAATAAGTTAGTTGAAAATTTTTTAATTTTTTTATTACTTTTTTGCTCTAAATATTACGGCATGATTTATAGAACAAACATAGGTGTAGTTATGAATGAGCAATAACTTGATAAATAATTAGAATGGTGCAATAAATAATTTTTTTTTTAAATACTTCATCTATTTTTTTAATTTAAATTAGATTTTATATCATAAATGAATATCGTAATTATATAAAATCAACCAACCATGTTAAAGTTTTTGAAAGTTTCTTAGTTGTCTTTAGGAACTAATTTAATATGAAGTCTTATATTAACTTGAGAATTGGATAATCTAAATAAAAAAGCAGGTACATGAAATTTATTAACCAAAGGTTTTTATGCTGGGTAAGCTTATAAAAAATTACAATTGTAAAAATATGCAATAAAGCGCTTATTCAAAATCTACTCTCACATTTTAACTAAAATAATTTTAGGTACTTTTTTGTCACTTACAACTAACTTTTGCTCTAAATAGAAATAGATTTTTTAATTTTCTTAAGACTTATTTATTACAATTTAATAGTTTTAAATTAAGTAGTCAAATCTTGATACATTTCTATGCAAAGATTTTTTTAAAAACTTATTTGGGTAAGTTTCTTATCCATTTTTTGCATTTTTATGAACTAACTACTTTATGCATTCAAAATTGATATTTTTTTGCTTTTCAGACTAAAAATTTCATCTCATTTGAATCATAAATAATTTTCATAAAAATGATGTGAAATCGGGTGAATGATTAGCGATTTAAAATTGCTAAAGTCGTTAAAACATTGAAATTGATTTCACAAAAATCCATCAGAAAAAATAAAAAAAAAATTTTATAACTAGCATTTCAAACAACCTTGATTTTTAAAAAGAGCTTGAATATTTTACTTTATTTTCTGATGATATTTTTATAAATTTTTATACTAATGAATGAGTAATTAAAATTTTTTTATACTTTATTTTTACTAAGGTTGTCAGTGAACTAATGTTGTTTCCAACCCTTTTCTAATTTTTATAGCCTGGCATTTAGACAAAAAATTACTCGGAGCTACTCATTAAGTATTTTATTCATTTTTGCCTAAACTTTCTTTGAGTAGTAGTAATAAGATGGCTCTAGATGTGCATGTACCAATATAATCACATAATGTAATTTATTAAAATTAAGATCGAAAACGATCGCAGTTCATAGATTGAGGGTAAAATATTTGTATTATCTGTTTCACACTTGACTTAGTGTATATTGTAAAGTATACAGCTTGAGAGTTAAAATCACTTAAATGCGGGAATTGAACTTACGAGTAAATCGCAAAACTGACGTTCTGACGACTGAGCCGTATCAAATCCCTAATATACTTAATAGTAAATTCAATTAACACATGTAATTTACTTAAATAAGGATTATACTGATTTGATAAAAGTACTGGCAAATTTAGATACTTTCTGATATTTAAAATAAATTTTTAGCTTTTTAAAATTGTAAATTTGGTACTATTTAAATTTGTATTACAATTGAATTTTTAATAATACAATTATTGAATATTTACATTTGTAAATAAACATACGAAAAAAAAGCAAGATGATTTTTAAATTTTTAAAAAGTATTTTACATAAATGGAAAATTTGTTGCAGTTAACTAATTAAATTTATTTATTGTTTATTAAAATAATATTTAATAATTCATAAATGCATACATACAGTTGACTGTGAAATAAAATTAAAAAAAAACTGCATAATTAAATAAAACTCTCTTTTAAAATTAATTAATTATAAAATTTTTCCCTTTTTTTTTGTAATGCTACCAAATCTTTTTTAATATCATTATCTCATCTGTAATCACAGAAGCCTTTTTTTTTTAGCTTACGAAACATGTTTCACTTTGACAAAGATATCTTTCCAAAGTACAAAGCAACGCTTAGCTCGTTCACAATCAATCGATAACGTTTAGCGAACCTTGCAAAATCAGTGAGACTTATCGCGTGTACAAAATCCACCCATTTTCCTTTTTATCTTCAAAAGATCTTTGATTCGACCTAAGCGAACCAGATTGTCGTTTGAGTCTTTTGACCATCAACAATAGCGTTCATTCGCTTCCGTCTCTTTTACAGAAAATTTCATTGGTCGATGTATTTTTCTGTATTCCTTATTTCTTAGAGTCTCCGACTACATTTTATCTTTTTTTTTTTTATGTTTTTCACTTGTAAAAAAGAGTCACAAAAGGTATGACCTTACTTTATTAAATTTTTTTAACTCTCTTAAATATTTTTTATGAATTACTTAATAAATTTTAAATAAAATAGTTAATAAAAATTATAGAGGATATTATATTTTTATATTATGGATAATTTTTATGTTTTAATGCACATGAATATATCTTTTAGTATGTATATTCATTTTCCGGACTTTGCATGTTAGTAAAATGTAATTAGTACAAAGTTACATAAATAAATGTGTAATTTATTTCAGATGGATCTACATTTACTGGTAAAATTCTACTCTAATAAATTTTTCTTTTAATATTCGAAAATAAAATTTTCTTTTTAATTTTGGTACCTTTGTGTACCGAGTAATAGTAGTTTATTTTTTCTTTCTGGAACACGATCTTATTAGCTTTACACAATTTTTGTTTAAAAAAAAAAATATAAAAAAAACTTCTGAAAACGTATATAAAAGCTCAAAAGAATAAATGAATTCTCTCTGTGGAGTGCACTTTCAAGTAATGAAATACATATTCATAAAATTTATGTTCTTAAAAAAAAAACGCACATCAAGAAATATTATGATTTTTATTATTATTTTTTAAAATTTATTTCAACTCAAATTTATAATAATCTTATACATAAAATAAAATTAAAATCTATATCATATGATGATATCGTTTTTAATTTTATTTTATTTACTATACCCATAACATCATATTTGTAAAACCCAACATATTATTGCATCTTTTTTTAAAAAAACACCTTAAAAAAAAAAATCAACTCCTTACCAAATTCAGCAAAACTCATTAACTACCAAATCTCCTCTAATCTCCACTCACAAAAAAAAAATATATTTCCACACCATCACTTCCTCCAATTTTCTTCTCCACTAAAAAAAAGAAAAAAAAAAACTTATCCCCGTAATACTTCCAATCTTCGCAGCAGCCCAACAATTTTCGCTCGGTTATTTTCCTTAAAAAATGCAATCACGTATATTATGCTTGATTTTTTTCCAGTTTCGACGAAGGCGCTAGCGGGTGCTAAAAGTCTTGGCGGCTTCTTTTACGGTGCCGTAAGCAAAGCAGGCAAATCTGTTGCCGAAGCTGGAGCCAAAATCAAGAAGACCGTCGAGGAAAACGTGAGTTGTTTTTTTTTTTTTTCACCATCTATTTATATTTCTCTCTCCTCGATATAACCCAAACTCCATTTTTTCCCTTCGAAACTCTCGCACCTTTGCCCTCGATTTTCCGTGAATTTTCAAATCGTCGACAAGTGGGAAACGAGGAAAGGAAAGAAGGGTAATCCATCGTTTATAACCCTTCCTTTTTTCTCTCTCTCTCTCTTTTTCTTGATCGTCTCGGAGAACTTGAAGCATTATTCATGAGGATAGGTATCTCGAGGCCGCGCTTCTCTAACCCATATATTTGTATACGCCTCGAGAGGAATCAACGTTGTTACAATACATATACGACTGACAAGTCATCGTTTAAAAAAAAAATAATTTCTATTTCTTTTTAGCCCATTATATATTATTGTCGAGACAGATAAGTGACTCTGCACATAAAATAAAGAACCAACGTATTAATAGTTAGCTTTTAAGTATACACCTGGTATACTTATCACATTAATTGCCTACATACCCAACCCTTTTCACACTAGCCTCAATAAAAAAAAAAATCGATCAAGCAAAAGAATGAAAAAGCTTTATCTTTTTTTTTTATCGGTGTTTTATACCTATATGTCCTTAACTTAAAGAGCGAATTTGATCTTTTTTTCCTGATAGATCTTTAGTTTTTGATACTAACAAAACGCGTCTGACTATACCCTTACTGTTTCTACTTTTCCTTGTCTAACGAAATACGACACGCCTTCCTTACTACATATAGGTATAGCTATATCAGAGAAAGATCTTTTTCTATATTTCTTTCTACATTTGATATATATCTTTTTTTTTTCTTTGCCTATCTTTTCTCACTGTCGTTTTATATAAGGGATCTTCAAGAGATGGTTGAAGATGGTCTGATATATATACTTCTCGGAAGAGAAATAGACATTGTGTTTATGGTGTGTGTATATTTATGTATGTATGTATGAGATGAACTGAGAAGATATTCTCTGGTACTTTATCTTGAATGACTACTGCTAAATTATACGAACAATTGGCTTTGAAATTTTGGGAGAAAAGAGAAGCTTGTTTCATTTGAAATGCTATGGTAAATTGAAGAGATAAATTGAGAGTAACCTTTTGGCTCAGAAATATGAATGTGTTGTCTTGATTTTATGATTGATAAGATGATCTAGTGAAGATATCTTATCTAAAATTTAAATATTACGATTTATTTATTTTATTTGCTGTTACTCTTTACTATCTATTTAAGCATGTCAAAAATAATACAAAAAATTATAAAAAAGAAATACATATGAATTATTAAAAAAATGTATTTAGCTACATACAATCCTTCGGTACTTTATCCTGTCAAAAGAATATATAACAAGAACAAGACTGAAAAAGCATTACGACAGTAAGTCGCGACATGAAGTAATTTATTCGTCAAGCGCTTTGGGGATACCCTTTCTTATATATGTATACCATAAAGCTTGGCGTGAATCAAGCAAGACACGCAGAGACGAATAGAATTAAAGGAGAACTACCGCTTAAGGCTGCAACGCGTTAATTGCTACACCTGGTGTGTAGATTGAAACTTGGTGTGTTTCCATGTGGTACCAGTAAAGAATTAATGATTTTAAAATATTGAACACTTTAATTCTTATGTTAGATGAAAAAAATGATTCCAGCATAGGATATTAATTTTCTTTTTGTTTTAAATAATGCACGAGTAGTCGTACGTGCAAAATAAATATGAAAACGGAAGGGTTTGTATTTATGTGCGCGCGTGTGTTTTCTATTTTTAAATGTTGAAAAACTAGGTCGTCGTGTTGTAATGCGTGTTTGAATAATCATAGAAATATATATATATGCGCGTGTGTGTATGTATGCACATGCACTAACTGTTACAGTTATATGTTCCTATGTTTTATTTAGGTGCTATAATTTTTATTTATTTCTTTATTATTTTTTTATTTTTGTTTGTTGAATAATAATTATTCACTTTGATCTGTAAGTTTAACGACGCTTATTTAAACAACGAGTTTCAAATTAAAAATCTTAAATTAATCTTGAAATTAAAAAAAAAAAAAATCTTCAATGAAACAAAACTTTATGTGTACATATAGAAAAAGTTAAAAGTTTGTTCGTTTAACAAAACAACTATTACTCAATAGCTGCGTGTCTTACACATCGATGATTATCAGTTAAGCTGATATACAAAGCTAATTTACCGCATTCACGCAAGAACTTCTCTACTTTTTTTTCACGCTTTTTACTTTTTCCCTTTCACTTATCTCTCACAATCACAATCAACCAGTTTACTTTTTAAATTAAATAATAATATACAATTAAAGTAACATTAAGTTTAATATTTCTTTAAATACTTTATCAAAACTTAAGCGCAATAATAAAAATTAACGTTAAAATTACAGATTAAAATTTAACAATTTCGTCATATTAATTTGGAAAAAAAATAAATAAATAACCAAGCAAATACAAACAAATTTCACTCTCACACACATACAAGATTTATTAATCACGAGGTATGTCATCCCACGCGCGCGTTCAATTTACATAATTTATGCCCCTTCAAAAAAAGAAGAAAATCATCGTCACGCTTGCTCGACATTAATCCCGCTATCCCTCTTACAATTGAGAAATAATAAATTCTTTCAAAAATTGATAAAATAAAAAAAAAATTTTAATTTTCAATTGATAATAATTTCTCAATCCCATCAAAGTACAGTTCAATTACCCAGCTATAAGCTCTATACAATCAGCCTCGACACATCTTGTATACGTATGCCATCCACGTATATAGCTTTAGAAACGAGAATACAATTGAGTCCTTTCCGCGAAGCGTATATATATTGTATCCCTATACACGTGAGAGTCGCATCAATTAATCGACAATTCAGTCTCAACAATAGTCTTTCTCTACAGTACCTATAGCAGATGAGTAGGAGGAGAATAAGAGAGGGTTGTGTAGTGTAGTATGTGATACTCGATTACACTAAAAACGACGAGGATGAAGCTACTGCTGACTTTGATGAAAAAAAAAAAGAGAGAAGAAGAGCTTAAGCGTTTTATTTATACCCGCTGTTGAATAGAGAAAGAGGAGGGCTCTTCTTTTAAATCACTTTCCATATGCGACAGATCAATATAACGACGCCTACTCGATCTTTACTTCCTCCTGACGATCTTTGTTTGACTAAATTTAAAATTCCGGAGGATCGAGTTTTTTTGTGACCGAGGCAATTTTCTTCTCAGGATAGTTAGCAGTTTTTTAAATGCTGCTGACTGCTTTTATTTTTGTCTTATAAAATTTTTTGTGTTTACCTAGCTGGATATACGATAAAATTTTTTTTTTTTAAACGACTTCTTTTGTGGTGATAAAAGTTTCAGGAAAAATCTTGGTTTTTATTCTTCTTATTTATCTTTGAAATTTAAAATTCTGAAGGAGTTCTTCTACAACGAGCTTTCAACGAAGGATTTTAAAGTGAGGAACCTCTGCAAGTCAAAAGCTCTGTAGGAACCTATGAAACTTACAACTCAATAACATTAATAGACTTTTAACAAATTCATCATCATCATCTTTTTTTCAATCTAATAAATCTCAAACATTAACTACTCCAGCATAAAAAATAAAATAATCTATTTATCAATTTATTATTAAATTAACCCATTTAAAAATCCATTAAAATCTCATAAAATTCTATACGTACCACACTACACAACTTCACCATTCTTAAACTTTCATCTCTCTTATCCTACGCACATTAACCATATTCTCTCGTATATACCTAATCGAGGTCTAGTTCATCGTTCACACTCGCAACCACTGTGTGTGTGTGTGTACATGCGATACGCAACCGCGCGCGCGCGCAAGCTCTCTTACCCTCTCTTATACTCTTTCACGAAGAATAGAGGGACGTGTCGGGCTAAGGTATTGATCCACTCGCTCTCTTGCTTACTTACTCGTAAAGAGAGTCAAACGAAAAAAAAAGCTCGTCTTCTTTTTCTTCATCTTTATCTTCTTCTATACTTGCTCTTTCACTCTCTCTCTCTCGTTTAGCTTTTTTGACTTTTCGTTGTTGTAAAACGCGCTTCAATTTTACATTGATGGAAATGAGAAATATAAAAGAAGAAAAGGTATTTAATAGTATAGCAAAATTCTTTTTCTCACAAAAAGCAATTCTATTGTACGAATGTCTCGATTTCTAAGCTTTATTAATGGTTCTAGCTACAAGATTCAATTCGTAATACTTTTCTTTCCTTTTTTCCCTTTGTCTCTTTTTTTTTTTTTTTGTCTTGATGTTTGAGACATGAATTGTATCAGATACTCCATTAACGATATTTATTACCACTAATGCTGTTAAATATCGTCATGAGCTGTTTTAGTCATTGGTAACGATAAAGGAGCTTATAAAAATGGCTTATTTATTCGAGGTGATTATTTGGAAATGATATGGTTAAAAATCGAATAATCTAATGGGTGATTCAAATTACCGTAGGACCAAAAGCTTAGAGTGTCAAGATTTAAGAGGTGTAATAACTTCGCAATAAAAATAATAACCGTCGTTTTTTATTTATTTATTTATCTCGCGTCATGTCTATTTTCGCACTTCTTTAAATAGCGTATAAATTTACTCAAAAAAAAAAAAAGAAAAGAAAGTACAAAGACACAAGAGTATAAATTAGAAGAACTTGGTTTTTTATGAAAAAGATTAACGCGTATATACAGAAATAATATGCAATTAGCAATGTCGAATCTACTTCTAGAGATTTACATTTTATCTCAGTATGTTGAAAGTCCATTTTATACTTCATCTTAAAGCAAAAAAAAAACCAACTCTTTGTCGTTGCAAACAAACGATTAAGTTTCAAGCTCTACTTAGATGAAGATAGTTTTTTACAGGTGCTTAAGTTTTGAAAAGAACGAAAAAAAAGCTCTTGTATACGTCTAGCAGATTATTTCCTTTGATATTTAATTATCGTTAAGAATAAGAATTATAATTAGTTTAAATTTTTTGACATATATTTATTTTATCTTTTTTTTATTACAATCAATTATACTCCATGACAAAACAAACTTTAACCGGAAGCTTCTCATATCGAATGTACACACTTGACTAGTCTTATAAGATAAAAGACAAAAAAAAAAATGGGAAAATCGAGATAGAAAATCTTATTTATGATATTAACCAACTCAACGCACCCTTTGACCTTTCAAGGACAAAAAAAAATTGACACGTGCTAAAAATCAGACAATCTATACTACTGCTAGATATATAAACGAGTTACCAAATTTTTTTTTTGAAAAAAAAACATACAAGTTGACATTCTGTAACGACTAACAATTCCCACGAGATATTGTCTATGTATAGATATATCATTGGAATTGGGAATATCCCAACGATAACCTCGTTAAATCGATATATGATATGATTGGTGAAAGAGAGAAAGGAAAGAGGATAGGAGTACACTTGTGTGTCTTGTGTTATATAGCAATATTGAAGTGCGGTTTCAAGCATATATCGATGAATTTGATTTTTTTTTTCTTTAATTTACACCGAATCAATGTGGTGTCAAGTATCGAAACACTTACTATTCACATAAATTTTTGCTATAATTCTATGTTACCTTCGAAACTCGTTCGTCTTTGTATGCATTAATAATACTTTCACCAATAAATTACTTTTTTATCTTATACGCGTAAATATACGAAGTCTCATTAATTCTCAATTTATTTATAGCCTTTCATTTTCATTGAACTACTGAATTGCTTGATCAAATCTCGTCAAAATTCTAGGATCTTTTTTTTTCATTCTCAGTACTACCTTTTCATCACTGCTATAAATACATGGAAAAAAAATATCGTACTTCAGATTGCAAACTAATTAGGAACCCTTTTTATTAATCCAATCCCTTTTTGGTTACTTCTTGAGACAAGAAAAAATAACTAATAACAACCAAGTACAAATAAAATTAACTTTTTGCTTCTGCGAAATTGTATTAGTCCTGGGATAATAACAAATATAGCAAATATTGGGGGAAGCACAAGTGTGTGTGACTGTGAGTATCGAATTAACGTATCGCACATATTCAATGCCTCTCTCTCTCTCTCTCTCTCTCTCTCTCTCTCTCTCTCTCCGCATCCTTGCGCAGCAGCAGGCCAGTCGCTGCTGTTGCCAGAATCGATATTTGGTTCCTTTTTTTTTTGCTACTACTAATACTGCTCCTTTTAACGGCCTCGGCCTCTTCTCAGGCCTCTGTATTATATACAATGTTTTGCGCGTTGCTTTCGTATGTATAACATAAATCCCCAAAGAAAGCTATAGTGGACAGTCTGTGTTGAGTGCAGTCTAATAAGTCTGTATAACACTTGTGCGTCATTTTATCTTTTTTTTTTAGCTGTATTTATAATATGTTTCACATTATCGAAAAGTGTATTTATTATGAAAATCTAGAAGGATTCAATTTATTTACTTTTTTTATTATTGATATTACCAAATGTTTTTAGTGTAGGCGTGTGTCTTGTTATAGCTTCTTATTATATTGAAATTTTATATTTGCTCTCGTGAATGCTTTTATGGGTGTTCAATAGCAGCAATGTTGATTATATTGGGAAAGTAATAAGTCTTGAAGCTTACTTCTTGAGATTCTTTATGGCTTTTCAGAAAAGTGTATTCGTTAAAAGACATCGATAAGAAAAAATTCCTATAGGTATATAATTTTCTCCTTCCCTATCCTACGTCTGACTATACTCGGATTATTCTACTTATTTTTATTTTTTTTTTTTGTACTTACTTTTTATACTCGTCAAATTAAATTTTTTATTTCTTACAAATTTTATACATTTCGAACAGAAAATTTATTTTAGTTCATAAAAATTTATCATGTTTGATAATAAAAAATTAGAAATCAAATCAATTTTCTTAATAAACTTTCCTTTACTTTTCAAATTCCAATGAAACAAAATTTTTTTTTTCTCTCTTTCATGTCTGCAACAACACACATACATGTACGACGTTACCACTTCCTTTAAAAAACAACACTTACAACACCACAAACAACAACAACACAACTTACACCATGAAACAAAGAAAAATGAATCTCACACGTCTTCACAGGTGAACAATCAGGTAAACTCATCGTAACCTTACAGCTTCTATATATCTCTCCCCCTACTCCCTTAAAAGCTCTTGCTCTCTATAGCTTCTGAAGACGCTTTCGCATTGCAAGCTCGTTTTTTTTTTTTTTTCTTAAAAGCTATCGCGACCCTCTTTGGGGATCAAGTTCGCACGCTTGTACGTGACCCTCGCTCAATTGTGCCTCTCTCTTTTTTCTTTTTTCTTTTTTTCAGCTCGTTTAGCTTACGAACCTTTTTTTTATTCTACTTCGCTGCTCTCGTTTTCTCGGTCTTCTTTTTTTTCTTCTTTAGTAATGAAGAAAAAGAGGCTAGACCAGAGGACAAACTTTAGCGGTATAAAGACTGCGTTCTCTCTATCTCTACTTTTATCTTCCTTCTGCCTATATCTCGGTGCACTTTACGTTGGCTTTATTTTTTTTTATTTATCTGCGGTACATTTCTTTCTTATAAGGTCTACTTTTTTTTTATTTATTTATTTTTTGTAACACTAGCTGGCCTGAGGCTTGCTTGTTGTTTACAGCAGATGATGGATGCTAAGTGAACTGCTTTTGACTCACTCTTTTGTTGTTCTTATTGTACTAGTTTTTTTTCTTTTTTCTTGTAAAGGTAGTTGAGGTAAAGTGCACGTAATCAATGGTGGTCTTGAAAGAGGAAATAAAAAATAAAGAGAAAACTGTCGATGCTCGTTCGAGGCTTTAGTGATAAATTGCTTTTTAAAGTGTTTACTTGTTCTTTATTGGAAAAGAAAGTTGATAAATTTACGTTTGTTAGATTTAAATTTGATTTAATTGATTGAAATTAAATTTAATAAAGCTGTAGACTTATATAAAAGCAATTAATAACGAAATCAAAATTTGTTAATTGTTTAAGAATTAATAATAACCTTCCAACGACTTTTCAAATTAACAAGTAACAAAAATGTCAAGAATGTCAAAAAAAAAAAAAAAAAAAAAAAAAAAAAAGAAGAACAGAAAACAGTAACAAGGGAAAAAACAGAGAAAAAAAGAAAGGCAAAGCCAAAAAACAGAGGCAGCTACGG
>JAPYZE010000488.1:0-38364 GCA_030522805.1 Leptomastidea abnormis
ACCAATGACGTCATAGCTACCTGTGCTTTCGGAATAAACGTAGATACTTTGAAAAATCCCAAGAACGACTTTTATGTTTATGGAAAAGAAGCTACCAATTTTGAAGGACTACAAGGATTGAAGTTCTTCCTGGCTAGGGCACTTCCTTGGTTGATGAAATTGTTGAAAATTTCATTTGTTAAAGAAGAAATAGCAAACTTTTTCAAGGACATCGTCAGCCAGACTGTGACGATGAGAGACGAGAAAGGCCTCAGACGACCGGATATGCTGCAGCTAATGATGGACGCTCGTGGAAAGGAAAGTAAAAATTTGAAGCTTGATATAACTGGAATGACGGCGCAAGCTTTTATCTTCTTCTTCGGTGGTTTTGACACTTCGTCAACTCAGATGTGCATAATAGCTCATTTACTTGCGCTTAATCCTGATGTCCAGAAGAAATTGCAAGACGAAATTGACGATGTATTAGAAAAAAGCAATGGAAAAGCAACTTACGAGGCAATTTCAGGGATGCCTTATTTGGATGCAGTTTTTAATGAATCTATGCGTCGATATACTCAAGTTGCAATGCTTGATCGATTATGCAAAAGTCCATTTGAATTGCCTCCAGCTCTACCAGGTAGCAAACCTTTTACGGTGCAACCAGGTATGAATATTTGGATTCCGGCTTGGGGAATTCACATGGACCCCAAATATTACGAGGAGCCGGAAAAATTTGATCCAGATAGATATTACCAGAAGAAAGTAACGATCAACGATGTACACAATTTAGGCTTTGGAATAGGTCCACGAGGCTGTATAGGAAACAGATTTGCTATACTAGAAAATAAAGTTTTGTTTTTCTTTTTATTATCTAAATTTAACTTAAAAGCAAATTCTAAAACTCAAAATCCTCTTACGTATAGTAAAAAAGCTTTTAATCTCAAGCCAGAAGGAGGATATTGGCTTGCTATTGAAGCTCGAAACTGAATTATGTCTGTGGCATCATAATTGTATATGATTGATATTTAACGAAAATTCATACTTTGATACATTAAGTAAACGTATAATTAAAAAAAATATTTGCAAATAGTGAAATCTGTGATGTAATTAAGTTTTGTGCTCATCTAAGCTTGGATAAATTTAAAGTCAACATTATTTTTAATGTTAAAATTTGAAAAATTAATGACTTTTACAATAATATTAAAGTTAATTATTTTTATTAAAAATTGAATATATCTTACATGTTTATTTGTCCTATTAAAAAACTATATATATTTTCAAAATAAAAAAAAGTAATATCTCTTATTGATTTATTCTGTAATCTAATCAGTAGCTTATCGGTTGATAAGTGCCTAATAGTTTTCTTATTTTTTTTTAAATATTTTCTTCAATAATTTCAATAACATTTCAATTGCTATTTAATGTTGTCATATGTACCACTATAAATAATGATGTTATTTAAAAAAACTTTTCCGCCGCGATATAATTAATGCAATTTTGTAAATATTAGAAAAATATGCAATTTTCTAAGTAAAAAAAAAAAATTAATCATATTGCAAAAGCTTATCATACAGGTAATTTGTCAGATGTGTTTTTGCCATAGAATAAAAACTATTATAACGAAGTCGCATCAATACCGCTTAAAGTAATAGAGTTCGAAAAAATGTATCTTTATTTACACAATAATTTCTTACTTAAATGCTATATGTCATTAATATATAAAATGCTATTTTTATTAGCAAAAATAAATTTTCTGATAAAATAAATTTTTTATTTTAAAACGAATCAATTAATTTATCAATAAGAAAATTTTAAAATATCTAACAATAAGTATCGATATTGATTTTATTATCAACCAATTGTATTATGAATAAAGGAAAAATTTTATAATCATGACAGGTGTAAAATTAATGTGTGTTTGTGCGCATTAACTTAAAAGTGCTTAGTAGAATTATGAGAAATGATTAATCAAAAATATAAAAATTAAAATTCATTCTGAGTAAGCTTTAAATTTGTTCTTTAAGTTTCTTTTTTTATTTTATCAAGACATCTCAAGTAGTAAATGCATTTTCAATTGCTTCTCTGACATATAAGAACTTAAATGCTTGTCAAATATATATTTTTTTAAATATCCAAGCACTTTTTTTATTTTATTTTAAAAATACATCTACGTTTATGTACAAGTATTGTATTATTTTAATAATTATTTTAAATTATTAATTTTATGAATAAAATTTTCAATAAAATGATCGTTTCTTATGTCATTTAATACTACGCGTTAAAGCGAATGTCAAGAACATATTCAAGGACATACACGTGCACGTCAAGATTAATTTGTCATAATATTTACGCTAGCGGTATTTTAGTTTTATATTTTTATAAACATGGTTTTTTTTACATAATAATATTTTATGAAGTTTAAAAATTTTAAGAATAATAAAAATTTCTGATTTGTGAAAAATAAAATCTAAAAATTTTTAATAAATAATTAATTAAAAATTTATGTTTTATTATATCAGCGCACATAGCCGCAAAAAATAATGTGGGTTGTATTGTGTATTCTAAGATTATTATTTTGCGAATGTTTATAATTATTGATAGCCTATATTAAGTAATTATTTAATTAATATATTTTTATAATAAATTAACTCAATAACGCATCAATCATTTTCTCGTCTTTCATGATAAAGAAAGTAAGAAAGATAAAATCTAAGCATTGTATAATTTTAGACCGTACTATTTCATTACAAATGGCAAAACAACTTTATGTTTACTATGGAGAGGGGGACTTGCACGCTTGGTTTGAAAGAGGAAGTGAATCAGCCTTGCACTCGCAGTAGCGCAAAAGCTTTACTCGAAGTAATATCTAATTTACGACGCAATGGATTTCATAACAATCGCGTTGATAATAACTGTTTTTAGTGGCTTATATTACTATTTCAAGAAAAAATTAAATTATTTCAAAGATTTGGATATACCATATTATCCAGGATTGCCAGTTCTTGGAGTTATGGGTAAACCATTACTTCGACGTCAACACTTTACCGAAATGATGAAGGAGCTGTATAATAAATATCCGGAAGCAAAATATGTCGGTAGCTTTGACTTCATGTCACCAATAATTGTGCTTCGCGACCTTGAACTTATCAAGACAATTTCCATCAAGAATTTCGATGACTTTCCTGATCATAAAGCTTTTATTGACGATAGCATCGATCCTCTCTTTGGTGGCAGTCTTTTCAACATCACTGGTGAAAAATGGAAGGAAACCAGGAACTTGTTGACCCCAAGTTTTACATCAAGCAAAATGAAAGGCATGTTTGAATTGATAGTTGAGTGCGCCAAAAATTTTACAAACTACTTGGCCGAGCAACCAAACAGTTTTTTAGAAATGGTAGCCACTAAGGATTTATTTACAAAATACACAAACGACGTTATTGGTACTTGTGCTTTTGGAATAAGTGTGGATACATTAAAAAATCCAAAAAATGATTTTTATGTATACGGTAGAGAAGCTACCACCTTTGAAGGACTACAAGGCTTGAAATTTTTCATGGGCAGGGCCTGTCCGAGCATAATGAAGGCTTTTAATATCAAGTTCGTCAGAGACGAAATAGCAGACTTTTTTAAGAATATCATTAGTCAAACTATAGCTATGAGGGACGAAAAAGGTATTAGACGACCGGATATGCTGCAGTTAATGATGGACGCTCGTGGCAAAGAAAGTAAAAATTTGAAACTTGATATTACGGAAATAACCGCTCAAGCTTTCGTTTTTTTCTTTGGTGGATTTGATACCAGCTCCTCCCAAATGTGCTTTATCGCCCATGAACTTGCCGTAAATCCCGACATCCAGAAAAGGTTGCAGGATGAGATTGACGATGTGTTCGAGAAAAGCGGGGGTAAGCCTAGTTACGAGACGATCGTTTCAATGCCTTATTTAGACGCTATTTTTAACGAGTCTATGCGTCGACATTCACAAGCTCCAATGCTTGATCGAGTCTGCAAAACCCCATTTGAGTTGCCTCCAGCTTTGCCAGGTGGTAAGCCATTTACGATTCAGCCAGGAATGAGTGTATGGATACCAACTATTGGAATTCACATGAATCCAAAACTTTATGATGAGCCGGAAAAATTTGACCCTGACAGATATTATCAGAAGAAAGTGACAATAAACGATGTTTATAATTTGGGTTTTGGAATTGGGCCACGAAGCTGTATAGGAAATCGATTTGCCATACTAGAAACAAAAGTCCTTTTTTTCTTTTTGTTATCTAAATTTAATTTAATAAAAAACGCAAAAACTTGCAATCCATTAATATACAGTAAAAAAGTTTTCAATTTGTCGCCGGAAGGTGGATTTTGGCTTTCGATTGAAGCACGACATTAAATGATATAAAAAAAATTCGAAAAATTAAATATTATTTAAACAACGTTAATATCTTAAATAATTATTTTAATGGTACATTTATGAATTGTTATCATTATGGATTTCTATGGATGAAAAATATTAGTAAAACATTTTTTTTTTAATTCAATGAATACATTTTGTTATTTAATCTACAAGTTGAAAAATGAAAAATAAAATTTTAATTAATGTGATATGTAAATAGATATTAAATTATATTAATGTATATTTATGTTGATAATTATCTTTGTGTATTATTTAAAAAAAAAAAAATGAAATAATAATGACAAATTTGCAATTTATTGTATTTGTTTACAATTGTGATACAATTATTTGCATATTTAAAACAAGATTTTTTTACAAAATGTTTTATTTTTTATTAGTATAATTTTATTTGTACTCTTACAATGACTTTACCATTATTTTATTATATCTCTCATGATAGGTAATAGTTTGAGATAAATAATATTTTAGTACCATGACACGTCAGGTCGGGTTTTTTTTTTACAAGTGTCGAAACGACTTTACATAAGTTGGGGGAGGGGAGAGACGCTTGATTCGAAAGAAGAAGTGAAACGGCCTTCTGCATACCACTACCAGTTCTCAAGCTGTTATCGCCGGAGACGCTTCGAAAATTATACCACCGCAGTATGGATTTCTTAACATTAGCTTTAATAATTGTAATTTGTAGTGCATTATATTATTATTTCAAAAAACAATTGAATTATTTCGAAGACTTGGGCATACCGTATTTGCCGGGATGGCCGATACTGGGTAATATGGTCGGTACGGTATTAAGACGTAAACATTTTAACGATATAATGTTGGATTTATACAATGTACATCCGGAAGCCAAGTACGTCGGAGGATTTGATTTTGTTCGGCCAGTAATTGTGCTACGTGATCCTGAATTAATCAAGACAGTTTCCATCAAGCATTTCGACGATTTTCCTGATCACAAGTCTTTCATCGACGACACCGTAGATCCGCTTTTTGGTGCCAATTTGTTCAACATCGCAGGTGAAAAATGGAAGGAAACACGAAATTTGCTTAGTCCAACTTTTACATCGAGTAAAATGAAAGGAATGTTTGAATTGATTGTCGAATGTGCTAAAAATTTTACGGATTATTTGGAAGAACAGCCGAAAAGTTTTTTGGAAATGGTAGCTACCAAGGACTTATTCACTAAATACACCAATGACGTCGTGGCCAGTTGTGCCTTTGGAATAAAAGTGGACACTTTGAAAAACCCGAAAAACAACTTTTACATCCTTGGCAAAGAAGCTACCAGTTTCGAAGGACTTCAAGCTCTAAAGTTTTTAACGGCCCGAGCCTTTCCTGGTGTAATGAAGGCGCTGAAAGTTAAGTTTGTTAAAGACGATATAACGAATTTTTTCAAAGATGTTGTTGGTCAAACTGTGGCTATGAGAGACGAGAAAGGCATTAGACGACCGGATATGCTGCAAATAATGATGGACGCACGTGGCAATAAGGAAAGCAAACATTTAAAACTCGATATCATGAATATGACTGCACAGGCTTTTATTTTCTTTTTTGGTGGTTTCGACACTACGTCGACTCAGATGTGCATAATAGCTCACGAACTTTCCATCAATCCTGATGTACAAAAAAAATTACAAGATGAAATCGATGAGGTGTTGGAAAAAAATGACGGTAAAGCGACTTACGAGGCAATTGCAGGGATGCCCTATTTGGATGCAATTTTCAATGAGTCGATGCGTCGACATACACAAGGCTCTGTTCTCGATCGATTGTGCAAAAGTCCGTTTGAATTGCCCCCTGCTTTACCAGGTGGCAAACCATATGTGGTCCAACCTGGTATGAATGTTTGGATCCCCGCGTGGGGAATCCACATGGATCCGAAGTATTATGAAAATCCGGAAAAGTTTGATCCAGACAGATATTATCAGAAAAAAGTATCGATCAACGATGTCCAGAACTTGGGATTTGGAATTGGACCACGAGGCTGTATAGGAAATCGATTTGCCATACTAGAAACAAAAGTTTTATTTTTCTTTCTATTGTCGAAATTTAATTTAAAACCAAACGCTAAAACTTGCAATCCGTTTGTTTATGATAAAAAAGCTTTTAATATTAAACCAGAAGGTGGATATTGGCTTGGGATTGAAGCACGAAATTGAATTGTATGTTAAAACACACAAAGAGGTGTAATGGCGTAAGTGAATTAAATAATTAATTTTTGGTTGTGAATCATCGCTTTATTAAAATTGAAAGCTTGAGTAAAAATTAACTTTTCATATAGCTACGAGAGTGAGAATTCGTTTGTCAATTAACTTAATTTTGTGTGTGAAATTTTGTTATTTTTACAAAAATAGTAAATAATTTTAAGTTTTAAATTGAATTAATAACTAATTACTTTATAAATGGCAATAAATGGTTAACATATTGCAAAATTTTGTATTTGTCCACACTCTACACTCGTGAGAGAAAAAAATTTATTATCATGGTATTGAAGTTTGTTTTTAAGTGTTATCTACAAAAAAAGTATTAAATTCAGTAATTTTCCGAATAATAATCTTGATCGATAAAAAAATTTGTAAGTTTATCTATCAGTTTTTTTTTTTTTTTAATATGTAGAGAATAGTTTTTCCAGTCATTTCTCAATATAATATTAAATAATTGAATTTAATCAAACATCTTGTTGATTTTAGATATTATTCATTTTATTACAACAATACGTTAATCAGAATGTGATATTGAAAATTAAATAATGTAATAATTTAATTTGCATACTCATGATTCATAGGTATTTTTTATTGCAAAACTTGTATTTTAATTAATTTAGATTTAATTTTGTTATTGTATTAATAATAAGATTTTTAAGAATAGGTGCGTAACTTTAAAAATGTAACAGATAATCAAATGAAAATAAAAAAACATCGTCTTATCGATAAATTATTAACAATAAAAATATTGAGTATATCCTTTTTTGTGTAATTAAATTTTTAAATATCTTGTGAAACCTATTACATGAATTTTTGTATCTTTATCAATGCAACACAATTTATCGTTTATCCACGTGTGTGTTATTCAATATTGCGCGCGCATACAATGTTAATGTCAAGAGCCGATCCAAGGTCACACTATTGCGCATCGAGATGACTTTTCTTGCTGTCTATGTCATGGATGTTTTAATATGCATTTTTTAAATATGATTACAAATATAGGTATACATATATCAGTTATTATTCTTCTTTCACGAACAATACACTAAATTTTTATTAAAACCATTTAGCTTTAAGAAACAATCAATAATAAAATTTTTAAAAATATCCTTCTGTCAATTTTTTTTTTAATTTGTATTTGTAAAAAAAAAAATATTCACATTTTCCAATTTCCGCGTCGCTACCATCAGCATAGCAGCGATAAAAAAAGATGCTAGATTCCACATTTTTATTTTTCGACAAGTGGCAAACTAACTTTATAAACGTACATGCTGAAGAGAGGGGAGTGCAGGCTCAGATTAAACGCTGAATTAAAACAACCTTCTTCTGGCACGCAGTTCTCCAGTATCTTGTCTCACTGACGCATCAAAAACACGAGCCGTAACATGGATTTCTTAACATTAGCTTTAATAATTGCAGTTTTTACTGGCTTATATTACTATTTCAAAAAACAATTGAATTATTTCGAAGATTTGGGCATACCATATTTGCCGGGATGGCCGATACTGGGTAATATGGCTGGACCACTACTTCGGCAAAAACATTTTAATGATATAGTATTGGATCTGTACAATGTACATCCGGAAGCCAAGTACGTTGGAGGATTTGATTTTTCACGACCTATTGTTGTACTTCGTGACCTTGAATTAATCAAAGAAATTTCAATACGACATTTCGATAATTTTCCTGATCATAAATCTACCATCGACGACACGGTAGATCCACTATTCGGCGCCAATTTATTTTTCATGGCAGGTGAGAAGTGGAAAGTATCTAGGAGTTTGCTAAGTCCAAGTTTTACCTCGAGTAAAATGAAGATGATGTACGAATTGATTGTCGAATGTACTAAGAATTTGGTGGATTATCTTGAAGCGCAGCCGATAAGTTCTTTAAAAATGTTAAACACTAGAGATTTATTTACTAAATACGCTAATGACGTAATAGCCACTTGCGCTTTTGGAATAAGCGTGGATAGCTTGAAAAATCCGAATAACGATTTTTACGTTGCTGGGAAGGAAGCTACTAATATGGAGGGATTCCAAGCTTTTAAATATTTGTTGAGTAAGGGTTTTCCGGGACTATTGAAAATCATGAAGATTAAATTTATTAAAGATGAAACTGCAAAGTTTTTCAAAGATGTCGTTAGTCGTACTGTAGCTGTGAGGGACGAGAAAGGAATTAAAAGATCGGATATGTTGCAGCTAATGATGGACGCACGTGGCAAGGAAAGTAAACACTTGAAGTTGGATATCTCGCAAATTACAGCGCAGGCTTTTATCTTCTTCTTTAGTGGCTTTGGGACCACGTCTACACAGATGTGCGTAATAGCTCATGAACTTGCTATCAATCCTGATGTTCAAAAGAAATTACAAGATGAGATAGACGATGTTTTTAATAAATGTAATGGGGAACCAAGTTACGAGACGATCACTTCAATGCCTTATCTTGATGCAGTTTTTAACGAATCGATGCGTCGGCACTTACAAGTAGGACGTCTGGATCGATTGTGCAAAAGTCCATTTGAGTTGCCTCCAGCTCTACCAGGTGGCAAACCTTTTACGGTGCAACCAGGTATGTGTGTATGGATTCCTGCCGCTGGAATTCATATGGATCCGAAGTATTATGAAAATCCAGAAAAATTCGATCCTGATAGATATTACCAGAAAAAAGTGACAATCAACGATGTACATAATTTAGGCTTTGGAATTGGACCACGAGGCTGCATAGGATATAGATTTGCCGTATTGGAAATAAAAATACTCTTCTTTTATCTGTTATCTAAATTTAATTTAAAACCGAACGCTAAAACTTGCAATCCTTTTGTATATGATAAAAAAGCTTTTGCTATTAAACCTGAAGTTGGATATTGGCTTACGATAGAAGCGCGTAGATGAATTTTGTAATAATATTAATAAAAGATAAAATATATATGCTATGTATAATAATTGTAAGAATTTATTAAATTGTTGTTTAAAGGTTAAAAAGGTCTTTTTGCGCATGGAATTGCAAAAAATGATAAAAATTTGTCTGCGTTTCACGGCTCATCTCCTTTTTATAATTGGATTGCAACAAGTTACGTTTCCGTATAGGCTTTAACGATAAGAAAAGATAATAAAATTTCAATACTATAAAAGTCAAGATTTCACATTTCTATTTTTAAAAGCGTCGTCGCGACTGCAGCAAAACTTTCGTTCAAGGTGGGGAGTGTACACTTAAATCAAATAAGTAAGGTACACAAACAATAGCATTGTACCTGTCAGTTCTCCAGTTGTTTTCGTCGGAGGCAGATCGAAAATAATACCACCGCAGTATGGATTTCTTAACATTAGCTTTAATAATTGTAATTTGTAGTGCCTTGTATTATTATTTCAAAAAACAATTGAATTATTTCGAAGACTTGGGCATACCGTATTTGCCGGGATGGCCGATACTGGGTAATATGGGTTCTACATTATTTCGATTTAAGCATTTTAACGAAATGATAAAGGATCTGTACAATGTACATCCGGAAGCGAAATATGTAGGAGGATTTGATTTTGTTCGGCCAGTAATTGTGCTACGAGACCTTGAATTAATCAAGACTATCGGAATAAAACATTTTGACGATTTTCCTGATCACAAGTCTTTCATCGACGACACCGTTGATCCGCTTTTTGGTGCCAATTTGTTCAACATCGCAGGTGAAAAATGGAAGGAAACACGAAATTTACTAAGTCCAACTTTTACATCGAGCAAAATGAAGGGCATGTACGAGTTGATTGTCGAATGTGCAAAAAATTTTACGGATTATTTGGAAGAACAGCCGAAAAGTTTTTTGGATATGATAGGAACAAAAGATTTATTTACAAAATACACAAACGACGTCGTTGCAACTTGTGCCTTTGGAATAAAAGTGGACACTTTAAAAAATCCGAAAAATGATTTTTACGTTCTTGGTAGAGAAGCTACCAGTTTGGAGGGAATCCAAGCTCTTAAATTTTTCTTTGCCAGAGCCTTTCCTGGAATAATGAAAGCGTTTAACATAAAGTTTGTCAAAGAGGAAATAGCAAACTTTTTCAAGGACATCGTCAGCCAGACTGTGACGATGAGAGACGAGAAAGGCCTCAGACGACCGGATATGCTGCAGCTAATGATGGATGCTCGGGGCAAGGAAAGTAAGCATTTGAAGCTTGACATTACGAATATGACTGCACAGGCTTTTATTTTCTTCTTCGGTGGTTTTGAAACTTCATCAACTCAGATGTGCATAATAGCCCATGAACTCGCCATTAACCCTGACATCCAGAAAAGGTTGCAGGACGAGATTGACGATGTTTTGAAGAAAACTGATGGTAAGCCAACCTACGAGGCGATCGCTGCGATGCCATATCTGGATGCAATTTTCAACGAGTCGATGCGTCGACATTCACAAGGTTCATTGTTGGATCGATTGTGCAAAAGTCCATTTCAATTGCCTCCAGCTCTACCAGGTGGCAAACCTTTTATGGTGCAACCAGGCATGAACATTTGGATTCCAGCTTGGGGAATTCACATGGACCCGAAATATTACGAGGAGCCGGAAAAATTTGATCCAGATAGATATTATCAGAAAAAAGTGACGATCAACGATGTACATAATTTAGGTTTCGGAATTGGACCTCGAGGCTGTATAGGAAATCGATTTGCCATATTAGAAACGAAAGTTTTATTTTTCTTTTTATTGTCTAAATTTAATTTAAAACCTAATGCTAAAACTCGTAATCCTTTTACGTATTGTAAAAAAGGTTTTAATATTAAACCAGAAGGTGGATATTGGCTTGCGATACAAGCGCGAAGTTAAAATACAAAACATTAAACTATTAGGTAAATTGATGCCTATAGAAAAATATTTGCAAGTTAGACTATAATATGAGACTTTGCAAATAATTTCACGTGCATAAATAATTAAATCATATGGTATTATTAATCATTCAAAAAAAAAAAAAATAATTGAAAGGAATTGCGCAATATTGTTTTTATAAAATTAATTGTACATAGCATATTTGTACATCAAAATCATATACAATAAAAAATGCTTTAAGACTCGTGTGAAATCACAAATGTTTTATTATTTTATTAAATCTGTAAAAAATATTTAAAAATACTGCAATATTGCGAATGTATGCCTATATGCAGGTAGATTCAAAATATAGATAAAACTGAAAGTTGCATCTGTTGTTGGCATGTATATTATAGTATCTTATCAATTTATTATCATTTGATGTGTATCAGACGTGTGCTTGATATGTTCATCATAGTTTAATATCTTTGTTATCATTACTGCGTACTTATAAATCACAATTCCAATTCCATAAAAAAAATAAATAAATTAAATTACTCTATTGTAAAGATAAAAACAAATTATGATGTAATAATCTTGTTTGCCAACTTAAGATTAATGTCATTTTGCAATAATAAAATCTCTTAATGCAAAAACGAAACTAATAGGTGTCTCATCATATTATTTTTTTTTTATGCAAAACAAAACTTTTAAGAATGAAGTTCTCTTATTATTAATTACACAAATGAAATAATCAAGAAAATTACACTTACTGACGCAATAGTAATTTGCTTATAAATTAAATTACTATAAATGAAAAATATTAATCAATCACTTATCTTGAATTTATTATCTTTTATAAAGCTTTCTCTATTATGAAAGTGCTATTTAATCCATTAGTCTTATTGTAAAGGATTAAAATGCATCGAACAAATGACTAAATAAAAATTTACTTATTTCCAAAACTTTCTTTTAAATCCATTCGTTTCCATTCCCCTGAAAAACAACGAATTTTTTCTCAAATTAACAATTACCGTTGTCATATTACAAATATAAATTAAATATTAATTGAAATGCATTATGATTTGTATATTCTACTGGAATCCGTTGTTTGGTTGCATAGAACATTAGGTTGCTATCCGTTTGTGCTTCGAGAAGAAGATGAATCACGTAGATATGTTCTTAGCCCAGTTTTCGTCACGTTTAACATTATATTTTTAGCCATAACTGTAAAGTATTACCAATTTTATGCTTTATTATTGATAAATATTTATGAGTAAGTTATAAGAGTAGTTGGTGGCTGTTTGATAAAATTTTGAAAAATTATTTAAATATAATATTTCAGGCGTGAAGGAGATTCATTGAACGTATTGATTTTATGTGTCAGACAATATTCAACTTTGATTTGCATAATAGACGCGATAATTTTTAAAATATTGTACAGTAGAAAGGCAAGTCATTATTAAAATATTTTATATTTCATAAAAATTAATTTTTTCTTTTTTTTTTTTTTAGATAACAAGATCGATTAGTAAACTTTTTGTCATTGATAAACAGCTAAAAAATTTTGGCTATAATTTTAATTACAAAAAAGCCGTTAAAATATATCCAGTATGCATGATAATGTTTTTAACGATTGTTTATTTTTTAATCAGCGCAGAATTTCTTCGTCTACCGAATTTGTAAAAATAATAATTATAAATATTATTTATTCTCAATAACATTTTATAATTTTCTGACAGAATAAAATTTCTATTTTATAGACCTGTTTCATTACCAATTAGATTTTTTGGAAATTTTTTGATTCTTTTAGAAATGACGAATATTTCTTTATTTCTGTTTATAATTATTATTGTAGGAACGAAATTGAAGGCTTTGAACATAAATATTGAAAACGTTATAATCTGCAATGATAAAAATTTACAAGTAATTTCTATTGATGTTGAAAATTACATAAATAAATTTACTCTTTTTACATTTATTTAAAAAAAAAAACTGTCTAATCAATTGATTAATAACTATCTCAATATGTTTACTCCAGCTACAAGTCAACAACAAACCACTTGAAGAATTTATGCACTCGTCAGCAAAAATACATGCTAGCCTTTGTGATATTGCAAAAATTTTTAACGACATTTTTGTCTTGACAATAGTAAGTTATCTCAATCAATCAATCAATTTTAATAATATTTTAAAATTTTATTTATAAATTCATTATTATTTTTTTATAAGCTAGTTAGTATTGTACAATCATTTATACTCACCACGGCAATGTTGTACAACGTCTTTACTGTTTTAAAAAGTGGAGTTGATAATGCACCTTTTAAAATGTTACCTTATTTTTCGATGATACTGATAAATGTCATTACGGTACTGTCAATTGTGCTTAGCTGCAATTGGACTAAAAATCAAGTAAGCTAAAATTTAAAAAAAAAGTATCCTGATGTTTATAAGCTGGGTCCGGTGTTGTTAAGAAATATAATGAAAGTTCATGTTAGGTATCTGTTTTCAGGTGTTAAAAACAGCAAAAATATTGCATCGAATTTCATTGAAAAAAATGTGCATGAATGATAAGCCTCTTGATGAGATGGTATTTAAATTTTTGTTTTGAAATAAATTATATTTTTCACGTTTACATTCTTAAAGTTGTTTATCCTTGTAGGTGCGAATATTTTCGATGCAAATTCTTCACTATAATTTTTCGTTCACAGCAGCTGACTTGTTTTCTCTCGACTCCACATTACTGCAATCTGTATTAAAAAAAATTTTTATTATATTTATATTTTATTCCATTTAAACCAGTTTATTTGATTATTCATTTTATTTAATTTTTCTAGCTGGTTGGTGCAGTAACAACGTATCTTGTCATTCTCATTCAATTTGATCCTAAAGTGAAATAATAATTTTTTTGCTTCATTATGTTAATTGTTGTTATTACAAAGTTATTAAAAAGTTATTTTAAGGAATAAATTAGTAATATTTTAATTATAAATTTATTAAAAAATAAATATTTTTACTTGAACTGATACAACGTCAAAAAACTTTTTTTTAATACAATAATTTTAAAAAGTTAAATCTATTTTTTAGCACTTGTGATATTAAAAACTCGGGCACCTTTTATATAAAAATAAATAGATGTTTTACTTTTCCACCAGACATCTTCAATGAATCTATTCGATATCTTTTCTTGAAAAATCCACACTATCAAGTTTTAAAAGAATTTATCCACCACAAATCGCCATAGTAACTCATGCGACAACAAAGTTGAAGACCCTAACATAATATTTTTTTAAATAAGATAAGATGTACCACAAGTAGTTTAAGAGCCACTTGGGCGATTAAATTTTTTTAATGATTAAATGCTTTGCATAATAGTTCTTTCTTAAAAATACTATAGAATTACGACTTTGCAAATGTCTTGGGATCGAGAAGTAAAAACGACACGCCATTGAATAATTAGAAACAGTTTTTTTTTTCATCAAACCTACAATTTTGTATTTTTCCGCGTATGATACATTCGTTTTTTCTCTATAACGTTTCTTCTGTTTTTTCTTGTAACAGCTATAGAAGTTCGATAAATATTTGTAGATTCGAGCACACAGAAGACGAAGCTAATTACGATAATGACGTTTTAATTATTTAAGGGTGTACGTCGTAAGTATCGGGGGAAAAATGTCTGCGAAAAAATTGTCTTAGCAGTTGTAGTTGCGTTGATAATAATTTAGTAGTTCTCTTAGTTACGAATTCGAAGAAAAATGTTTCTTGATAATACGTACTATAATGATGGCATTTTTAAATTAAAAAGTGATGGGTAAGGTTTAAGGGATGGAAGTATAGTTTCCACACTTGCAGTTTGCTTTTGGCTTTATGTACAAAATAACATGTTGCTTGTTTTTTTTTTTAAAGTTCAATTTTTTGAGCAAGATTCAAATATATTCCATATAAAAGTGGTATAATATAAAATTGAACAAAAATGAAGAATGATAATGACAATGATATTTATAATATCGAAGAAAGAGTATTTCCATTGACGTTTAAGGTAATGTACTTATCTGGATTTTGGAAGCCAACAAGTTTATTAAAAAATGCATTTTTAAGTATTTCCTACGACGCTTACACCTTATTCTGTCTTGTAAGCGTAATAGCACTTTTATTAACAATAATAATAGACAACAGGTCATCGGAAAAATCAATAAGAGATTTAATCGAAAATTTGTATTTGATATTAATAATATTCAATTGTTATCCGAAATTAATGACTGCTTACTTGAAAAGAGGAAATTTGATTAGAATGTTACAAAGGTTTGTACAAAATACTTGGAGTAATTTGCGAGACGACAGAGAGAAACAAATAATCGAAGAATCAATTTACTCTGAAAGGTAGGGATATAAATATGTTATTTTTATAAACGCAGTCAAACATAGACTTAATTAATTAATTTTAATTATTGAAATATTATAGATTCATAGCACGTTTATGCATATACTTGGTAATAACAAACGACTCAAGCAACGCACTTGGTCCATTAATTAATCCGGATCCAGAGCACGATCTAATGGCAGATGCTTATTCACCGTGCAACAGACGTCGTCCAATCTGTTATTGGACAGCCTACGCATATCAAGTATTCGGTTACGTATGCACGAGTCTTATTCACGTGGGATGTGATAATCTTTTGTATAATCTCATGGATCGTGTTTGTGCTCATCTAAGGATAATCGAACATCGGATATTGCGATTACCTGATCTCTTGGGTACTACCGATTTTCGTGAAGTTGATTATTTAAAGGCATGTGTCAAGGATCATCAGGATGTTTGCGAGTAGGCCCAATTTATAATTATTGTTGTGTTTTGAGTATTTATTTGATTGATGTAATTAATGTATATTTTGATATGTGATTGTAGAACGATAAAAGATTTGAACGATACGTTTTACGTACCGGTTTTCTTTCAATTCATCATCAGTATTTCAGTTCTGTGCACGAACGTTTATTTTTTATCAATGCAAGATTTATTCAGCGCTGAATTTGTGGGCTTATTTTTGTATTTATGCTGTGCGCTGATGGAAAATTTTTGTTACTGCTGGTATGGATACAAGGTGTTGGAAAGTGTAAGTTTAATTAAAATGCAAATAAGTTTATTATTTATCTAGAAGCATATCGAATTTTAAATATTATTATGAAAAATCGATTACATCGTTATTACTGTTTAACTCAAGAGTTTACACATGTCAAATGCAATATTTGATATGGATTGGAGCGGACTTAAAAATGAAACAAAGAAGATGTTGATGTTTGTAATGCTAAAAACGTCCAGGAAAGTTTATTTATGTAAGAGTTCCGCTGCTACACTTACTCCAGAATCTTTTGTTAATGTTAGTAAAAAATAGATTAATTTTATTCATAACTATTATTTTTTTTTTCTTATGAATTGTTGATAGTTATTTATTTTAAAATGTGATATTTTCTTTTCCAGATTGCAAAGTTATCGTATTCGGCCTTCAACATTTTACAACAAACATCGAAAAAATAAATTAAATAAATTTATTTATTTTCAGTAATTTTTACAAAGCTCTGTAATTATAGAACAATCTGAAAAAAAATTTAATTCTCAGATTTTATTAGCGTTAAATCAACCTATCAATATTATTGTTTTTCCTTTCAATTGATTAATATTATAAATATTAAAAATTTAATTGGCACAATTAGTTTAATTTTTCAAGATATATGCGGAAATATCTATTAATTCTTTTTAAATAAATTCAAATTTAAATCTACCGCCATAAATAGTAAGCTTACATAAATGTATGCTCGAGGGCGCTAAAAAGCAGTAATCAAAGTAATCGAAAAAATATATCTGCAATATCATTGGTCACATTTCGTTGTATCAATAAATTAGTTTTTGTTTTTATTAGTTGTTATTGATGGCGGATTGCTATATTCGATTTCAATTGAAATCAAAATTACGAATCAGTGATAAATTCTTACTTTAATTTTAGTTTTTGTAATTTATAAGACTGAATATTCTACTACTTATTCTATTTCATTTTTTTAATTTTTTTTTTTATTAACGTTTATAGAAAAGTTGTTTTTAAAGTTGAATAGTTACTTAATGATTTTGTCTTTACTTCATTAATTTCTATGAAAAAATAAAACCCTTATCAAATAAACATATATCAATTTAAATAAACAATTTCTTTACAAGACTTAAAAATCAAAATAAAACTCCTTCGCGCTTGAAAGCTACCAATACTACAAACGTGCAGCTTTATCAAATCTGCGCAAGCGCAACTCCCTAGACACACACCGTTCTACACCAGATTCCAAGTAAAAAAACCCCTCACCAAAGAAGGCAAAAGAAAACGAAAAAAAAATGTAATCATAGCTAGCGCAAGAACGAGAGAGAAATAGAAAGAGAGGAGGAGCGGTCGTTTGACTACCGTACGTATACACCACGCGCTCTCGCTCTGCTGCTGCTGCTGATGCTGCTCTCGTCATCGCCATCGGACGGAGAGGCTTATTCTGATCGTAAAAGCAGGCAGCGAGAGCGAGTGAGGAGAAGAGAAGAGTGAGTGCGTGTGTGCGGCAAAAACGGTAGTGTGTAATCAGCAGCAGCCGCAGGAGCAGACCAATTCTTCCCGGCGACACGCCGCTCGCGCGCGCTTTGGTGCTGCATCAGTTGCATTTGCATCGCTAGGTGGAGGAGGAGGAAGAGAATAGCGGAAGGAAAGGATACCCGCGTTTTATTCTCTCTCTTACTCTAATAAATATCGTTAATTCCCAGTGAACCTCCTTAGCCTTGTTCTGCGTATACTCGCAATCTTGGATTGTCTCGCGTAACTCGCGTTCCGTTGTCTATCTGTGTATATATGTGTGTATAACCGCTCTAAAGCTGTGCTACTCGTGGCGGATATTACTGTAATAAAGCGGACATAATAATACACGTATCGCGAAGTGAATGACCAGCTAGCGCGCGGGGACCGGCTAGAAGAAAAAGAAGAAGAAGAAGAAGGTCTTGCCTAGCCGGAGAAGAATCTCTTGCAGCGTGAAATAGCTTAGCTTTCTGAAATAACCAAAAAGTTGGAGTAGCAGCAGTCAACGACCACAACGACCAGGATTCAAAGCCCTACAGACTCGTCGACTTCTATATAGTATCTATATATAGCTAGCCAAGCAAAAGGGGAAAAAAAAGGCGAGGTTGGAGCGGTCCATCTCATCCTTTTATATACCTGCCTCGGCCCCCTATATATACATATACATACATATAACAAACACTCCCCCGCGCCTATCGTCTGCTTCCTCTTCGTGTATAGACAGAGAAATTCTCCACGATCATGGGTAAGTCTATTTATAAATATCATTCTTAATAATTATTATAATCTTTTTACATCTAGAAAGCATTATTTACCCGGCTTTTTGTTGTTATTTCTTTCTCTCTTTCTTTCTATTATCTCTTTGCTTGACTGACTCTCTACCACCCACTCCCTTTATTTGCAAAGGCTCTAGTTGATGAAGAATGAACTACGCCCCTTTTCGCGGGTTCTCTCTTCGTTCATTCCCTTTCTCTCTCTCTTTTTCTCCCTTATATACTCTTTCATTCTTTCTTATCTTTCCCTCCGTCCTTCAGCTTTAGCTTGAGTCTCTGTACGCGCGCGTCCGTAAATATTTCACCGAGAGCGGACGATAAACCGTGAGGGCTCTCTCTCTCTCTTCTCACCATCGCCACCACGCGCTCTCTTTCTCTCTTCTCATCTCTCGCACACGCCACACACTCGCTCTTTCATCTCCTTCTCTCTCTCTCTCTCTCTCTCAACCCACGCCATCGCGCTCGATATAGGGTCCCACTCTCTCTTCTCTCTTATACGTGCGGGGGCGGAGGTCCCGGAGCACTAGGAGGCGCCGGGCTGGCCGGACTCTCGCGCGAGCGACACACATCATATACAATCCTATACACACAAACGTTGACGTCTTTCTCTCTTTCTTTCTTCCTCGTCGTCGTCGTCGTCGCTTTATACCTTTTACACTCCCCTTCCGCTCCTTTATTTCTCTTTATACTTGTCGGGAGGGGGTTATAATTAGAAACGTGCTCTCCTATACTTACTCGCGTGTGTCCAAGAACATAACGTCGCGTTTTAGTAAACTCCCGGTAAAATGCTACGCTATAGATATATATAAAAAGAAGAAGTAGTATTTAAGCTTTGAAAGACTACTCTCTTATTTGGCCCTCTTTTGCATGTGACGCTGTTCTGCTGTTTACCTTGGCGACGATCTACTATCCGCGAGACTCTTGTTTCGTTAGGCACGAAAACCGTTGCGGCTTGGTCGCTAATGAGATGTTTTAGACGCCGTTGAGATGTTGTGGAGCACAGCATACATAAGTGAGCTGCTGCTGAGGGCTTGTATAAGCTGTTATATATGATAAGAGAAAAGTAGAAGAAGAAGAAGAAGAGAAGAGAGAAGTAAGGGGAGTTTGGAATGTGTGGCACTTCTGGAAAGTTATATATAAAGTGTGTGAGTGGGTCTAAATTTAAGCTGTATGTCTTAGTGAGCCGCTAAAGGAGATAGCGGACGTTTGTTTTGCAATATAATCGAGTTCAGATAGATTTTTTTCAACTGATTCTGATGCTGTGAGTGGTGCTAGTGTGATGCTGTGTTATGCTCAGTGTGGAAAATATAGAACAGATTGATTTTGTTCTTTATAGTTAGCGTTGCACATTTGTTTCTATCTTTTTGTATATTGGCAAGCTTTCAATATGTACGTGTATTTGTTTTTTAAATTTGTACTGTTTGCATTGAAGCCAAGTTGAAATGTATAGTTTTTTTATACACAAATGATAAAAGTATACGTATACTACTTTAAATTAATTATTTATGCGTATCAATTTATGCAAGTAGTAGTTATTATGTATCAAAATTGAAATAAGCTATTTCTAATTCAAATTTGTCTCAATCAAGTTTCACTACATTTTTAGAAACATATGTACATATTATAAATAATAAACAAATAAATAGAAATAGTCTTGGCATACATTGAGACCCAATAGATATGATCAATATAAATACAACGTGTAATTTCCAAACATGTTATAGAGCAACTGAAAAAATATTTACTTGCCTTTCCAAACTATTTTGAAAGAGTACACCACAAAACAAGTGATCCAGTTACAAATCCACTTAAGATCTTAGAGCTTCATTACTATTTATCAGTGATTAGTATACACACGCATAAATGCAAAGCTTATCACAAAATTTGTCACACCATAAAATCCAGTCAATATCACACATACGCATACTATCATACCAAAGCATTAACAGTTATCCGTCTAATACCCAATTCTACACAAGTCAAAATAAGATCCTTACATACTCTTATTTCAAATAATAAAAAATAACTGACTAATAATTATACCGTTTTATAGCATGTAAATACACTTGTCGCAATCATATGTACATTTGAATGAAAAGTCATATAATTCCAAGATCAATTCCCCCACTTGCCACATCCTCTTCTCTCCATTCCTCTGCTATATCACTTCAACGAAACGTACATAACGATTAGTTGCACTTACTTATTACTTATCCAGCGTCCCATCTTTAAATCTTTTCAAAACCGACCGACCTCACGGAGTTTAATCCGTTTATAAAATTACAACATTGCGTTCAGTGTTAGCCATTAGCATAAAGAAACTCGAACAGAGGGAAGGAGGAGAAAAGGCGTTTCCAACCATACGGACTCACTGCGAGATCCAATTAAGCCCTCAGGAGAGGAAGAAAAGCGCGTCTTTTAAAAATAGTAAGAAAGAAATAACCCTTTCCGATTATCTTCATGCAAGTATTTTATATATCGTCTCTCGCGTATAACACAATAGACCCAAGAGGCATATAATCGCGTGCGTTTTATCGGTCAGATCGGTAGGATCTACAAGGCCCCTTTTCATTCAACTCTACACTAGTCTCTCTCTCTCTTTCTCTTACTCTACCCTCTTCTCTTTGATACTTATTTTGCTGGTATACCAACTCCTCTTCCGGTGTGCGGTTTTCGATTTCGTTCGCGGTTTAAGTATACGAAGGGATGATGATGATGCGAAAGAAAAGGGAGCAAGAGTTACGCGTGGCGGCTTTCCTGTTTCGTCGATGGTAAAAGGAGAAGGTAGAGAGGTAAGGGAGAAGTCGAGAGCGCGCGTAAAATTATCTTTTCTAAAAGTGGAGTCTTTGGGAGAGCACGTGTGTGTGTGTATGTCTTTATATATGCTTAATGTAGGAGTTCTCTTCTTTTTCTTTTTTCTCTCTTATGATGTATATATGCTTAAGCAGTGTTTTTCGTTTTTTGGAAATATCTTGACTGTAGGTGCGGGAAACAAGATCGTCGAGACGTTTGAGGCTCTCTTGTTCTCTTTTTTTTTCTTGCCGATTTCCGGGATCGGTTGCTGTTGCTTTTGCTGCTATATAAGAGGGTAAGGATATTATTAGCGGATTGTGGAGGATGTTTCAGAAGGGCCGGAAAAGAAGACGTTTGATGTTCGTTGAACGTTGGTGAAAGGTTGTTTTATTTCTGGGAAATTTATTTAGTTTTCTTTTTTTTTTCTTTTTTTTTTTTTTGAGGGAAGTGCTACGTTTTACTGTGGCTTCGTTTTTATCGACGGTCATCTTGTATATGGGTATAAGAAAGTGTAAAGGTAAAAAAAGTTGACTCGTAAAATAATTATGTTTTTCCAAGAAATTATATAGGCTTTTGAGGATGAGTAAAAAAAAGAGAATAAAAGAAGATATAGAGGAAAAAGAGAGGCTTCATTTTACAATGCATATATACGTAATAGGGTATTGTCTTTTGTCAAATCAATAGAACTTGTTGGTCTATTTCTTCTATGGGTTAGATAAGCGCGATGAGGTAACCTGTCGTGAAATCACTTTTTTAAAATATTTATCCTCGCACTTGCTATTTAAAAGTAATACAATATTTGCAGTAAGAATCTCGTCACTTAATAAATAAAAATATTAGGGAAAAAAAACAATGA
Organism: Leptomastidea abnormis; assembly: GCA_030522805.1. Taxonomy (NCBI): domain Eukaryota; kingdom Metazoa; phylum Arthropoda; class Insecta; order Hymenoptera; family Encyrtidae; genus Leptomastidea; species Leptomastidea abnormis. The sequence goes on from JAPYZE010000488.1 coordinate 22,408, forward strand.
AAAAAGCATGCGATAACATAAAGTTAGTAAAGTATTTTGAAAATATTCATTCCTTTAGTGGATTATAACATTTGCTAAAATTTAGTTACTAAGTACTAAAAAAAATCAACGTAACAGTCTGTTATTCTCATTTTTTGCAAACCCAAGATAAATATTATAAACTTTCGCTAAAAACATTGTTTTTATAAAAAATAAAAAACTGCGTGATAGAAATGGAGTTTCAAATAATCAGAAAAAGAAAAATGAAAAAGAGAAAGCGCAACGTGTTAAAGTCGATAAAATGCATAAAACAAAAGTATATAACGCATACTTTCCTATATATGTATACCTCTCATCTCTGTTCCATCTTCTCGTTCACCAGAAAAACTTCATTAAACAAACTAATAAAAGCAGCATACAAAGCTATACCTACACGCGATAGTCAAAGTAAAAAAAAAAAGCAAAATAAAAAAAGGAAAGAGGCTGAGACATGATCGTACTAGTAACAAAGTATATTATAAGAAGCTTCTACATACATGCATATAAAGGTATATAATATAGGTGTGTATATTTAAATGGGTATATAGTGGGATGGAAGAGGATAAAGGGTAGGGGGATGGCGTATATATATACATCAGCAGCACACCGGCTTGACTATTCGAGCGTGACCCGCATTTCTCAGCTGCGCGCGCGCTGCTGTGTATCGCATATAAGCAGTGTAGTAATACCTTATAGCCATCAGAGTTGTGCGCGAGTGCAAGAGGAGCTATTGGCCTTTATAGGCCGTATATATATATACATATATATATTCTATCTCGGGCCATTGCACCGAGAAAGAGAGAGAGAGAGAGAGAGTACATATATACCAACCAAGCTCTGTCTACATATAAGCTTGGTATTATAAGAGAGTTGGACGAATGAGAGAGAGGAGCACTTGTTTAATTGCCGATGCAATTCACCATGCAAGCTCTCTCTCTCTCTCTCTCTCTCTCTCTATCTATCTCTCTCTATCTATCTCTCTTTCAACTTTAAATAGACCTCGGTGCATATTCGACTAGTCTGATCAGCAGATGAGAAAGATATATAAGGGATACATGTTTTGGTTATTTGAACTGTGCTGTTAAGATTTTAGTTGATATGTTTGTTGTATGTACCTATACCTATAGGTATTGGCTGAAGTTAGATTTTTTTATTGTTGTAATTTCAGGATGGTTTAATATCTTAGATAGATTGATATAGAATGATGGATTATTAATGTTTATGATTCAGGAACTGTATCAAGTTAGGGCTATACCTAAATAAATGGTCAATATATATAGATAAAAGCTTTTGTAAATGCTTCTTTGAAATTAAAATTTTTTTACCTGAAAGATGATGAATGGATATATAGATAGGTCTGTATTACATATTGGTACTCTTATCAGTTTTTAAACAAATCATCTAAACTTTATTGTTTACTATTTTTTTTTCTTTAATATGATAGATTTTTTAATTTTATGAAAACTTGCAATTAATATTGAACAACGCATTTGAAATATAAAACATATTGTTTAAATACATATATTATCTTGTTTTCAAATAAAACTAAAGACTTTGGCTTTTAACCCATAATTAGATATTCCTTATTTTTTGAGAGTTATGATATATGAATGCAACGGTTAATTTTTCAAGCACCTCTAAGATAATGAATACTCGAGATCGTTTAGTGTGAGAATTAAAAGTTTAAAAAGCGTTTGTACAGCATTATGGGAATCTGTTGTTGAGGTATCACTTCTCTTTGTCTGCCTTTAAAAAGAACGAACGTATCATCTTTTAAAAGTAAATTGAGAGAGAGAGAGCTTAAATATTATTTCGTTGACCCAAATTTGTATAAATTTAAAGCTTGTTGTTTCTACGATAATTCGTAAAAAAATTATCAATAGATTTAACCGATTATAAACAATAAAAAAAAGGTTATCAATCAAAATGATAATTTAAAATAATTTTCAGTTCATAATTTATTAGAATATCATAAAAATAATTAATATCACTCCAGTATTATTTCAAAAATATTTGTTCTCCATTTAATGCATTATTATACAACACAGCCCTGTAAAAAATAAAATTTATAATTCGCCAATAATAGTAGAACTGTATATTTAACATTTGAAAATTTTATTGACGATTGTGAGATGACAAAAATGGTATAACCGTGGGCTTATTAAAACCTCGTCGTAATGATGATTCACATTGTGCGAGAGAGAGAGAAAAAGAGAGAAACTGTTAAAGTCTTTCATTCATAAAACCCTTTCACATTATAATGCATGATAGTCGAGTCATTGAGGATGTCGTAATGTCTCATTGACCTTAAAAGTCGCATTAAATTTTTATCAACTTATTAAAACAAAAAAAGTAAATAAATAAATAAAATAATTAAATTTAGAGTTAAACCATCAACATAAGTTTTAAAAATAAATAAAAGGTAAACATTACAAAAGCTTATAAAAGCTCATCATCAGCTGACCTGTAGAAAATCTAATGTCAACGTCCTCTCGACGAACGCTCGTGCGTATATATACCATACACATATAGTCACCCTGTAGCCAAAATATCTCGAGCAAGCTAGAGCCAATTTCAACGGAGCGCTAAAAATTCGCTCGATATTTATATATACATATATACCTATATCGCTTATAAAACACTAGTGCAGTAACTCACAAATTCGGTGAGAGTTTAAAAACACATAAGTATACGCATATTATATTCTTTTTGCATATATACAGGGTATATAGATATTCATACGTATACGCGGGTGTATTATATGGGGTAGACAGAGCGGAAACGTCGCTCGCGTATAAGTCGCATGGCAGCGCGTGCGTGTAGACAGAAAAACGGAGCGCGTGTGATGTGTATATATGATACATACGAGCGCGGGGGCTGCTGCTGTTGGTACATTTTAGTACTTATTGTATGTATGTATGTATATACACTATATATATATCGTCTCTAACTAGTGATATTATTTTATATAATAATATACAGTAGGAGGTGCGCGTCAAAGAAATGCCGCGCGCGCGTACGCGCATGTGTGTGTGGTACTCTATCGAGTCTCTTTCTTTTTTTTTTTCTTTTGACGACTGTTAAATTTAATTGGGAATAGCAGCATAGTCGCTTTTCAAGCTTTAATGCGTGTGGAAATCTAGTGGTCGTTAAATTTCATTTAAGATCGCCTTAACTTCGTTCGACTTTTTCTCTATTACGATTATGTATACATATATAAGGTATAAGCTGGCTCTTTCGTTAATCTACGATATTTTCATTTTCAGGTATAAATATAACTGTCTTTAAGGCCGTAAAAGCATAGTGGTTTTCAAAGAGTCGGTGAAATTCGTAAACTAGACTTATTTACCTTCCTTTTCCGCATTTAATTGCTGAGAATTCCTTCTGTTTACGTGTTAGAAATCTTTTTCTTCATTTCTTTCTTTTTTTTTATACTTTTAAGAAAAATAAAATTTTAACATACCTATATTTGAAAAAATTAAAAATTAGTTAAAATCATTGCAAGCTTTTACATTTACATACTTTTATTTTACATGCAATTTCGGCATTTATCTAACAGAACAATTTGCAGTAAAATTATTTATATCCTACAAGCATTTAGTATATTTTTATTTTTTCTTTCAATAGATGCATTTAAAGATCAACATAAATTTTTTTTTAACCAAAATTAAATTCAATTCGAAAGATACTAATTATCAAGAAAGTATCTCAAACTTTAAAACGATTAGATATACCTCAGAATATACCAAATAAAAAATCATAGTTTCAAAATTTCTTCTACGCATAACTTTTTTGCTCGCGCTAATTTCAATTTGATGGATTTATACCAAGCACTGCATGTATACGAACAGTTTCCTCGATACAAGCAGCTACGGTGTATCAATTATCCGTTTTCATTCTCTATTCCAAGCGCATCAAAACCAATTGAATCGATTGGCCCTCCTCGTACCTACTACCATATCCGACCGATACATCGAACCTCCAATCAACAAACCTACGTGTATCGTGCACAAAAATAAAAACACGCAAATAATCTGTTATACAATATACATATCCAAAGTAGCTTCAGCCGATACAACTATATGTACAACCTTAAGCCCGGAATTCCGGTATATAAATAAAAAGCTCAGGCATTGAGACATACATCGTCAGGTCATCGACTGAGAGACTGCTATTACTGCCATATAGAGAGAAAGAAAGAGACTCATTCGATTTCGCGTATCGATTTTATAACCAAGCGCATATACTGCAGCAATCCAGGGAAAAGGGGGGAAGAAAAAAAGGAGGGGGGGATGTTCATTCAGCTTCGAAAGGAACTTGTGGGCGTGCGTTTTCTGCCGCACCGCTGACTTCTCTTTTGAGATTTACATGTATATGTGTGTGTGTGTGTGTGTGTGTGTGTGTGTGTGTGGGTATATGTATGTAAGGGGAGCATAAAAGTGTCGACGGTCTGCAGCACCGATCGATTTTCAAAGCCAGCTTCACTTCCCCTCCCCGCTCCTATTTCCCAAGTTTCTTATTGCCACTACCTACTTCTCTTTCTTTCTTTGGTGTGACTTTTGTGCTCTTCTCTATATTGGTTTCGACACTTTTGACATATACGCGAGAGTTACTCTGATTTTTAGCTTTCGGCTTTTGAGGGATTGTATGTTTGAAACTGTGCTTTAATTGTAACACGAGATGATATACATTTGAGAGAAAGAAAAAAAAAATTGCTACTGAGGAATATATGGTTGTTTGGTCTTGCCATAGTGAAAAAGGGTTCCAGGAACTCATTTATCTTGCTATTAATGGGATCTAAATTCGGAAGTTTCAAAGAGGATGAAATTAGAAATAGATGATGTATGGGATTTTGGGCAATAAATTGCTACGTTTAAATAATTTATTAATTAATTTAATGTCATTTATTGAATCTTTCGCTTATTTTTTTATTAAATAATTTTCAATAGATTGTTCTTTTACAAATCACAAATCTGTTAATCTTAACAAAATTAAATAATCGAGTTGATTGCCAATAGATTTCAGTTCTCATTCGATCAATGGTCTTCGAGGAATGGTCAAATATGATATATAGAACTTTATCAGCTGATTGAATAATTGACCAATTTATTTGTATGATTTCAATTGGAGGTTAACAATCGTATAACTGTGTTGTTTCATTCAATGAATTCCAACGTTTGAATATTTTATTGTTATTTAAGTTTTATTGACTTTTAAATATTAAATTTATTTTGCAATTTTTTATTTATAAATTTTTAAGATGTTGGGCATTATTAGTTTATTAAAGCCAATGTCATAACTGAGATTATTAATAAATTATGTCAAAGAAAAAAATTACACTTTGACACGAAATTAATAAAAATTTAATAAGGATAATCGTAATTCCAACCTTTGTCCAATTTTCATTAATAAACAAAACGTTTCTTTTTTACTACAAATCACCTTTAAATATTTGCCTTAAAAACCCTTAAGCTCTTCAGATAAATTAGCAAATAAAAAAGACATCTTTGGAAAATCTCCAAAGTCTCAGTCACCACATCAGTCGACAAATGAAAAAAAGAAAAGCACACGTCAGACGAAAAAACAAAAGTTCGAAAACTCCAACATTTCAGTAGCAGCATTAGGACAGCACCGCACAGACAAATAAATTCTCCCTCTTAGCTTGTAAGCATATATATATATAAAAACAACTCCTTGGAGTATATAGTACGCTCATAAATGCTACTACTCGCGCAATAAAAAAAAAAAAAGAAGTAGTGAAGAAAAGTCTAAGGCAAAAGTAGAACGCGCGAGGAGACTTATAATTCGTGCAGGTGCGAAATCACTCGCTGCGGCATTATTTTTCAATCTTCCTTTTCTCTCTCTCCCTCTCTAACTTTATCTTTCAAGAGAGACCTCATATTATAATTCGCGCGTTCCGGCACGCGCGTTTATATATATATACTATATACCAACGAGTAGAGAGAATTACGTAAGCTCAGCACTTGGTATATATAATATATGTATAATATACGCTGCTTGAGAGCCGAGCGGAAGAGTGTCATCGAACGCTTCATCCGCCTACGTTTTATATATATATATATATATATATAATATAACTTGTACGTAACTTATAAAAAGGGGAGCTCCATGAGTGTGTGTAATATAAGACATAAATGATTTGATTGTATGTATGTGTGTGTATGAATGGGTGAATAAATACTTTATTTTTTCATATTCTCAAGCTTTTCAGCAAGAAGAAGCTTATCAGCCACGAGGCTTGAGTATATATTGGAATTTTCAATAGAATTTCTCAAGTACTTATTTTGTACTTTAGAAATTTTGAGTTTACTATATTGGAGACTAGTGCGCGTTTTGTGGTTATTTTGAGAGAAAATTAAGTAACTTGCTACTCGAGTGATTAAGATACATGGGATTGACTGGTAGCTCATTTAGTTAAGTGTTGAATTAACTAACTTGAGAGCCTATTTTGCACTCTGACATAACCATTCATCGTGGAATTGATTTTGGGTTGGTATACATGCAAGTACGTTTGGCCAAGCTGAAAGAAAGGTATATGGTTTTAGTAGTTTTTAAATTATATTGACTTACGATCAATGATAAAATAATTTAAAATTATTTTTTGTACAATCACAGTTTTTATTATCGTGGTATGATTGTAATGAAATTCCTAAGTAAAACATGATAACTCACTGCTAGAAAAATATATTCATTTGCAAAAGCTTACACTTACTAGTGACTTGATTAAAAATATAAAAAAATCAATCAATTGAATAGATGAAACATTTGTCATTTCTATTCTTAGATTACTCAATGATTTTTATAATTTTTTTCTAATCTCTTAAAAACTTAAGTACTTGAAAATACGTGTTACATGATTAAAATAAAACATAAGCCGTTGCAGATTATGCTCAGTTACACTTCTTAAAAACACCAATACATATCCTTTTTATAATTTCAAGTACACATTCGCAACCAATCGAGCAAACAAGTATTCCTAGTACCACTTTAAATTCATAACCACTATGAGCAAAAATATAAATTTTTTATTACAAATCGAATCTATTAAATTTTTTAACCACATCAATATAGGCATATATAAATATACATATCAAAAACGAATATGTACCTGTCAAGTACATACAAGTCCATCGCAGTTATATATAGATTCACACATTTCATCCGTGTAATCTCAGCATTTCCTCTCGCGATAAGCCCCAATCCAGCACTTGATCTACCCAGTAATAGCCATATATTCGTATTATTTTTCGCCAACCCACATACACACACGTATGGTCAGCAAAAACTGCGCTTATCTGACACAGCTCCTCCTTTACCATGTATTATATCAATGCTATATCTCGACACACAGGCTTTATACAATCCATCTGCGTTTTATTAAAGCTTCGCTTTATGATTTCACCTCGAGATTGTCGTGTGTCTTCCAATTGCACTTTATTTTATTTGTTTGAAGTGGGACTGGTTTGAATTGGAGCGAGACTGGTGTAGACCCTTAGGGAAAAAGCTGAAAGGTGGAGGATCGATATAATATATGTTGTTAGGTGAGCTTTATTGCTCTTACAGGCGATTGAATGACGTGAGCTTTTATGATGAGAGGAAAGAGAAAAAGAGAGTGTGAGGTTATAGGGTAAGTTAAAAATCAGAAAAATTCGATTGACCTTAGGGATTAAACAATTTTGCTATAGTTTGTTTTTTTCTTTTTTGAACTTGTTTCCGCTTGAATGATCGTTTGTTTATGTCTGGTTGACTGGACGATCTTTTGTCGTCGGCTTCCTTTGTAAGAGGCTTGTTTAAATGACAAAGATGTTGATAAGCAGATAATATATACGTTGCGTAAAATTTGACAAAGAATCGTTCTTTTTTTTCAATGAAATTGTGATTTGGTGTAAAAATATGTAATGTATTGTTACGTAAGTTTTAACATTTTTTAAAAATATTTTCGTCGAGTAAGACAAAATGTAAGACTTTTAAGGGTTTATTTTAGATCTTCTTTTGTATCGTAAAATTTACTGTTCCATATTTTTTAATGATGAAATTGCATATAAGCTTTTCCGTTACGTGATGTCTCTAATTTTCAGCGTGAATTCCCACAAAATATAGTCTTCACACGTTCATGAAAAAAAAAAATTCCTTTAGACTACATTTCCGCAACATCACGGGTCTAACGACAATTTTCCCGTTTGTCGTATGTATAGTAACCATCCAATACTTCTAAAATATTTCAAGAATTTTTATAATGGCATTTTATCGTTAACGAGCGAGATAACAGCATAAGAAAATAAAGAAAAAGCTAACAGAAAAATTTAATAGTATTTAGTATGAAGAGATCGATATTTGTTAGGGATAGAATTGCTCGAATATTCAATAGAAAGAGAAGAAAGGAAATAAACAAGGGCTTGATATAGTTTAGTCGTCAGAGTCTTAGGTTTAGTAACCCAAAAATCGTGGGTTCAATTCCTGGCATCTGTCGTACTGAGCTCCCAAGCCCCAGTCCGAAATTCACTTAATTTGAGTGTTTAAAAAGACTTTTAAATTATTACAAGTTAAAAATTTCGAGCAGCTTAAATAGAATCTGTTTAATTTTTTAACGTAATAATTTAAAGGCCATAAAGACGCATTGTAGCTACACATAAAAAAAAATAATGACAATCAAGGCTATCCTTGTTTTTTTTTTTTTTTTTTTTTTAACGCACCGTCAATACAGAAGAGTCAAAGAGAGAAGAGTTGTATGCTGACATCACACCTACGCTTTCAAATAAAAAACAAACAACTCGTGTAGATACGCGTATGTGTGTACCTATGTATGTATATGTACATAACGTGTCTCATCGGTCTGATCTCTCTTATGTGTTTGCTTTGGCACGCTTTACTCTCGAGGTCTTCATTTACGTGAGATTTTACTTGGTTATTGCGGGAATGGAATTAAGATGATTGTTTTTCTTGTATGGTTGTGTCTTGTATTACGGTGACGCGAATTAAAGAGCATGTTTTGATTGTGATAGAATATGCGAGATGTTCGTAATTTTTACAAAAATATGTTAAATTAAAAAAAAACTGTATTTTTAAGACTTGGTAACTTGATAAATTTTTTCATATGTTGAATATATTTTTTTTTTACATTTTTGAAATATTTCATTAAATGTATGAATGATAAAATTATTCTTCCGCATATTCCTCTCAAACAGGTATTCGATTTTAATTTTAGTGTATATTCATCTACTTTCTCAGGCTTTTATCTGTAAAATATAGCTTACGAAAAAAATTGTTGAAACAATTCCTGTACTTATACCCGCAAAATATAAGAATTAAAATACCACAAGAAAAATTATTTTATATGATTTTTTTTTTCAAGATTCCCACAACATAAAAACTCTTATTACATTACTAAGCACATTACTTAAAAACCACTTTATTATTATTCGCCAACATATAAAACTCAACTTCTTGTATTTTAAATTTTTAATAACTCGCTATATACATCTTTAAATCCATAAAACAACAATATACCTATACCCACATAAATCTTTGACCTTCAAATCATTACAAAAATAATCATTTCACTTTTTTATAATTTAAATCCACATAAAAATCACTGAAATCAGACCGACAATCTACCTTAAACTAAACGCTTTATTATACCACAACTACACACATACACACTCATAAAAACCAGTGGCCATAAAGAGTCTCCTTATACACACACACACGCCAAACATGTTTCGCATGAAGCGCATATAGGTAGGTATAGGTACAATCGTCGGCAGCTTTTATCGAGCGCTCTAGAATTGTACCTAATGTATATATATATGTAGGTGTTCGCCAGGTGTATACGTGTGTAAGCTGCAGTCGTTTTATCATTGCATCGTATCAAAAGACTACATAGCCTCTAATATATCACTACAAAATATAAATTTACAACCCCCTTGTTCACCAATTCGCATAAAAATTCAGGCTTATCTAAAACGATCCCCTCAGATATACAAAAAAAAAAAAAGAAATCATCAATCGCTGACTAATCAGCTGGTGAAAAATAGGGAAGTTTAAAAGGGAGAGAGTGAGGGGGACTAAGTTGATGATTCCTACCCTCATCGATTTCTTCATCTCTTTCTCGTTTGCTCGAGGGTTTTAACTATTATATACTCCCAGAGTAGCACGTGTGGAATGTGTCGTGCGAAAAAGCCAGCAGAGCGTTGAAAGAGTGCGCGTGTGTATAAGAGCACGACGACGACGACGAGCGAGTGTGTAACCCCGTCGATGACGTCAGTTCGTCATTCGACGCGCGCAGCAGCGCAGAGTGTATATAGAGACTTTTGTAATGTAAGAATAGAGAAGAGTGGGGACTGACGCCCCGGATAGGAAGAGAGAGAGAGAAGTAAAGTGGTGGAGGCAAGCCGTTGACTGTTGACGGCTCTGACCCGGCAGTCGGTCGCGGGTGTACCCACCTCGAACATATACCTGCTTGTATACAGGAGAACAGCTCCTCTTTATACAATAGGTATAGTTTATCGTGTTATATAGTTTTTTCAATAGGCTGTTGAATTGTTCTGTGATTTAAAAAAAAATTTTTTAATTTTGTGATTGAGATATTTTGGTTGAGATTGTGTGTGTTTTTTAAAAGTAGATTTTGCTTTTTAAGGGATGTAGGTGGTGATTTTAAGGAGTTATTTGGAGGAAAAGTGAAGATTTGATTTGGTGGATGAAGTTTGTGAAAGGGTTTTTGTTAAAAAAGTTAGGAGAGTTAGAGTTTTGTGATAAGATTATAAGAATCTGGTGATAAGAGTTTTCGTTTATAATTATGTTATTGCGGTAAAATTATTTTTTGGCCAAGCAAGTATTTGATTTTGATTATATAGATGCGGTGTATATTTATCTGGAATAATTTAAGGAAAAGTTAGGATATTCACTGTCTTATCGTAAAGTCATTATACGTTGCAAATTTGTATACGTATATAATTTAGCTAGGTGTTATCTGATAAATAAAACAGATAAAAAAAGTATATAGGTGAAATTAGATTGCAAGATTATCATCGGTTGAAATACCTTTCTAAAAAAATCGTCTTCATAAGTATTTAATTTGATATTTATTGCTTGTATCATTAAGAAAAACTAGTTTTATTGACGTTGTTAATAAAAAGTAAAATAAATGAAAAAAACATTTAATTATTATCTACGACATTTACACGTTTTTTCAATTATCTATCTCGGTTCTAGAACTTTTTTAAGTACATTTATTATAAAATTATTGACAGGCTAATTATGTCTTAAAAACTTTAATATTTATGTGTAAAATTTATTTAAAACCAAGAAAATGATAAATTATTCGTTTGATACTTATATTCCTATTTTTTTTTCTTTAATATTTCTAAAATGATAGATTTTTGTAAGTACTTTTAAATCCTTTTACAAACTTCAGTAATCTCCATGAAAATATTTCAATTGCAACAATCGATCAATTCAAAAGAAAGTTTAAATATAAATTTGAAAGTAAACTTTTTTAGATATTATACCGTTAAAAACGATTTACATTGAAAATTCATTTTTAAAATAAGTTTTCAGGATCACATTGAAACTTTTTTACATTTCCAACACATACCAATATGTATATGTATATTGTTTTATTTATCTATTGTAAAACACAATAAATACAACAGCTGCCTTTTAACTTGAAAGTTTAAAAATAGCATTATACATTCTACAAAAAAAAAAAAATTATTTTAAAAAACTTGAATCCAAGGTCAAATTTAATTTCACTTAAAAACTTGACCAGTAAATCAATAAAAAATAAATAAAAAAAAAAATTACCACCAAAATTCGACTCACCTACTTTTAAATAGCACATTTCAATCAATAAAACTCATCCAATTATCTTCAAATATATTATCAAAATAGAAAAAATCATTGTTATCGACACCCCTCAACACGCTCCAGAAGAATAATTCACCAGCTCTATACAGTCAATCTCAGTGAAATAAAATTCAAAATAAAAAAAAAATCGAAAGACAAGCCGGCTAATTCACTCCTACGAACACAAATAAACATACATAAAAAACATCATCAGTGTAGTCCGTATAGTATATAAAGTCGTCTCGTCGTCGCGGAGTCGGTGTAAAGCGGCGACGTCGTCGTCGTTGTCGCGCGACCTGAAAACCTTACGCAATCGATCGCTTCGCGTCGCTGACTATATAGACGACAAGTGTGTTCATCACACACATATACTATATGTTCGTATAAAAAAGTATATAGTGCGAGTGGGTGCGTGTGTTTGTGTGGATCTATAGACATTGAAGCATATATATATATAGTGTTCGCGGATTATCCGCGTATAATATATAGATACGTTAATAGTACAGTATAGATACGTGAACATACAGCAGTAGTGTTGAAGACAATGAAGTCGAAGAAGCAAAGCAGCGAGGCTTTTATTGCCAGTGAGAAGAATGGAATTAAAGCTGAACCGAAGGACAAGGAACCGAGGCCGTTGAAAAAGGGTGAGCCGGCACTTTTCTTCTTTTTTTTTTTTTTTTGATAAGGCTAAGTGATTGATATACTTATTTATGGCAAACCTTTGCTTTTTCTCGGGAGGCGACTGATAATGATTAAAATGATGATGATGATGATGAAGGGAAAGGGAATTTTGTTAAATTGATATTGGAAATCGATTGCGATGAGCTTAGGTTTTTTTTTCTAGAGGCTCTCTTGTTGCTAGATGTGTGTGCTACATGTGGCCACTTTATTAATTGAGCCGCGTTCAGCGAATTTCTTCTTCTTTTTTTTTTCTGATAAAGTAGGTTAAAAGGTGAGGTTGTATGTGTCTATCAAGTCCCTTCTATCCTACATATTTCCACTTTGAAGCATATACACCTCTATACATATATGCATCAGATTTTTTTTTTTTTAATTCAATAGATATTTTTGAGGCTAATAAAATCGACTAAGTGCTTTGAACAAAAACTCTCTCCTCTTTTGATGACCCGAAAAACAAAGTTCTTTCTGCTCCCCCCAGAAATAAATTTCAATAGCCGTGAATATATACACATCTGAAGAGTCATAAGAATAAAAAAGCAGTGATTCCACTTTACAAGCATTCATATATTTATCTCTGCCTCTTGCAATTCTCAAAAAATAAAATTAAAAATAAAAAATAAAAAATTAAGTTAACACTTTTTTGCACTTATATATTCAAGATCTCACACGCATGTGTACGTTATATATCAAGCCAGACGTATACTTTGTGCATCATCAAGTCACATCGCGTGTATAGCTTTTTTTAGCCCCGCTACCAAGATGTTTAAGTCTGGAGTTTTTAACATGCCTATATCGACTGTTCTTTCTTGAGAGCATCCGAAAAGTCACGAGGTCTACTTAATATATATAGTACTGTATCGAGTCAAGTGTGTCTGTACATGTGTCGACTTATTCAATCGATGCGGTAATATATTTACCCTTAGGGTGGGTAATCTAAGCTTATTTTTCTTTTATTTTGTATATTGTCCTGTCACTTGTTTATGGATAATGATATATATATTTATTAGAAAAGAACTATGTTAAATATTAGCCTTATAGGTTTTTATTAATGTCTTTGGCATTAATACGTGGTCTCGTTTAATTTAGTTAATGCGATTCACCTTGACGTGTATTTAATTTTTTTTTTTTTTTTATCAGAATTGATAACGCCAAGAGAGATTGATAAGACTTTTTTTTTTTAATGTACTCTCGTTCATGTTGTTATAAGCTTTTGACATTCTGTTTTTGTAAGTAGTTAAAAAAATGTAAAAGAAACACGTGGCGTAATCAGAATTAATGAATAATTATTTCTTGATTCTTCACGTTATTACATCACTTATAATTAAGAATAGTATTTTTTCAATTAATAAATTTCAATTAATTTATAAAAAGAATTTATTCATTTTTTTTTTCAAGATAATCTTACGTAGGCATTTTTAAACGTTTGATTTATATTTTAATTAAATAAAAATATTGATAAAAATAATTCATTATAAAAAATAATATGTGACTAAGCAAAACAATAATTCGCAGTCATTCATTCATTCATTCATTCACCGAATCTTACAATATAACTTATTCAGACGGTTTTGCTAACTCAAAAAGTGATTTTTTTTTTCTTTCAATAAACTCGACTGCAATAATATTGGCTGTCGAGAAATCAAATGACAAACAACATTGTCGTCGTGGTTTTCAAAACTTGTAATCGAACCCCCCCGAGCAACAGAAAGCGCCGTGTGCCTATATATATATATATGTATATACGTAAGATGAGATATCGTCAAAAGCATATCATTAAATGTGACACCACTGCTCTCTCTCTCTGTATTATAGGTATATACTTTGATTCGTTGTGTCTGCAATTTTGTATATAGATGAATTGTAAACAAACGAATATTCGATTGCTTAACACATACATACATGCATCTGTGTAGGTATGTGTGTAAGTTGAGTAAACTTGTATTAATTCAATTTTAAATTAAATTTACCTATATACTTATTTAATTTTTAATCATTCGTAGATATAATTTATTTGTATTGAGATAAAATTATAATGATTTGATTTTTTCTTAATAAAACGTATTTTTCTAGTAATTATCCAATCATTTGATAAATCCTACATTAAAAAATAAATAGATAAATCCTCGTTCATTACTATCTACACATCAAATAAGTCGGTAGCATCTTCGTGATTAAAGTTAATATACGAAAAGTTGGAAAATCGAACGGGTGTATAGGGGCATTATCATCTGTTATTCTAATTTATCAGATTCCATTAAAACTGAAAATTTCGTTAAAGTCCACAAAATCGTGCCTACATACCATCGTAAATATAAATGGGTTACTAGCCTCTGACACGCTACTAATATATATAGCTTTATACTTATATAGGTATATATACAAACACCCAAAATGCAATCACGAAATTTCCTTTTTTTTTTCTTTCTTGCTCTTAATGATTTCTTGGCAGACTCATCTAGATTAAGTACGTTTCCAACGAATATAGCAAAAATCATACAACCATCTTATATATAAAAGCGGAATAAAAGAAAAAGTTTACGTCAACCAGGCGCCGTTTTGAGATAAGGTATATAACAGTTGGCATCGTTGACGGACTGCGCTTTGATAAGTTTCAGAGTAAAAGAAAGACGTTTTCAATTATATTGCGGCTTGACAATTAGCTGCATTATATAGCTGTATAGCAGCGATGCAATTCTAACTTGTACGAAATTCAATTCGGAAGAATTTTGTCGGTGAGCTTTTAAATTTTATTTTATTTTTTTTTTAGTCGGCTTTGCTTATATCCTCTTGGGAGACTTGAAAGTCAGTCTATACAGCTTTCGATGTATATACTGATAAGAGTGTATATGAATCATTCGTGTAGGTCTTTATCGGTGATTGCAATATTTTTTATTTTGCATCGCATGGAAAATAAAAAACAGATGGTGCAAAAAATTTGAAATAAAAAACATCAGTTATCAAAGAGAATATACGCATAATATGGTATTTCTTTCATTTTTGTATTTTCTCGTAAAAAAGAATAAAAGATATAAGTTCAGTTATTCCAAGAAATATATATAATAACAATAATTATTATGTCATTAATTAATAATAGTTAAAAATATAATGTTAACTCGTCATTGACAGTGAATAAAAGAGGCAAATTATTGACCTTGTTTACTTGATATACCACATATTATATATGAAGCGCGTGAAACCACAAATTGTATTGATGAGCAAGTTAAATTACAGTATATATGCGTGATGGTATACGTACTTACATGTATGTAATATGTGTGGTGGTGTAACTCGGTGCACACGCGATATGATATGTACTTACATGTATATAAATATAATTAAACTTTCTTATATTACCAAACTGATAATATATATATATATATATATATATATATA
>JAPYZE010000489.1:0-20357 GCA_030522805.1 Leptomastidea abnormis
TATATATATATATATATATATATATATATAAAACCGATGGTTATACCGAGCGATTTCTTCTTTGAAAATATATATTCATAATCACGTATTTTATTGGAAATAAATTTAGCGCTCTCTATCATCGTGACAGCTTTTGCTATGAATTTATTAGAAGATTTACGTAATCATGTTTATTTTATGATTATAAACTACTTTTTATGATAATTTGTTTAAATTGTTCTGGTATTATTCTTTTTATAATTATTTTTTTTTTTAAACGTTATATAAAATATAGAAAAAACATTAAAATAAATTAATAAAATTAAAGTTGCAATAAATCAATAAGATAGCATTACATTACTAAAGTCATTCCTTGCAAATTAGCAACAAATTATCGTAATCACAATTAATTACATCGTATACGTAAATACAAAGTACCAAAAGTAATTTCACAAGTTAACACTATAAGAAAAGAAAAAAAACACACACATACACAACCTTTTACGACTTAAACCATGAATATTTCAGTAAAAAAATTTCATTATCCAAGTTAATTGAAACATATATTAATCAAATAGAATTTATAATGTAACAGAGTGGCTAATGAAAATTCACGCTTATAAGTTTATGATCACCAAGTTCAGGATCCAACAAAAATATAACATCACCTCTCTCGCTACTTTTCTCAAACACAAATTAATACTTCTCGAATCCTTTACACTACCCTTCTTAAAAAAAAAACTAAAAAGATAAATAAATAAATAAAACTACTGGCATTTACCGCAGAGGTATAAAACATTTTCACTTTGAGTATAGTCAGCCAACGAGTTGAAAACCACATATAATATAAAACGTGCAATGGTATAACCGACAAAAGTATGGAATAAGGAAAATATATACAAAAAGGATGGAAATCGACGACACAATAAGAGAATTAATCTTAATAAAATGGCTATGCCAGCGGTAAAGTATAAGAATAAATTCTTGTATAGTAGAGGTGGTAGAAATGGGTATAGAAATTACGTGTTACTATACGGCATTACTGTGTGTGTATATACATTTTAGGATGCACTTACCTGCGGCTTTTTCGCTTATATGACTCTTGCTTGTATAAAAGACAGAGAAACAGGAGATAGACTGTGTATGTACGTTTTGCCTCATTTCGACGAAGTGTGTGTGTGTGTGTGTGTGTGTGTGCACGTGAGAGCGTCTGCATTCCAAAGTTGGAGAGGAGACAGATAAGGTCCTGCAGGAGATATT
This sequence comes from Leptomastidea abnormis, assembly GCA_030522805.1. Taxonomy (NCBI): domain Eukaryota; kingdom Metazoa; phylum Arthropoda; class Insecta; order Hymenoptera; family Encyrtidae; genus Leptomastidea; species Leptomastidea abnormis. The sequence continues at coordinate 1,240 of JAPYZE010000489.1, forward strand.
TCCAAGGTGAAGATTGCAATAAGTGCAAAGATGCAGTGGTCCAGTACGGATAATATATGTTTGTGTGAGTGTGTATGTAAGGTATGTATATATTGGTATGTGTTGGAATATAGGTGGAAGGAGATGGACCGCTGAATGAATTAAAGGTGGGCTTGAATACGATGCTTTCGATTTTTGAGTATGCCTGCATGCATTTAAGTGGTGTATAAGACGAGTTTATTTTTGGAACGATTGGAATTATTTTAAGATCATATTATGTGGTCAACAAACTTTTGAATACAATGCAGTGTTCTTTTTTTATTTAAAGTGGATTTTATTTATTTTTATTATTATTATTATTTTTTTTAATTCTAGTTTTTGATAAAAGTGCTGTTGCGTTAAATATTAATTGAAAGTTTTCTCTTGCAATGATAATAATAATAATATAGATGAAGGAAAATTGTGCATACAATAGACGCTTATAGTATGTATACATAGTACTAAAGATAATGTTAATATAAGCAGTTTTATACTTATATATGAAAGTATTAGTGCTTGTAATGATGACACTAAATAGCTCGATTGTGTTTCAAATTGAAATAGCACCAATGAAGATAAAGGGTTTTATAAGGAAAACTTGCGTGTGTTCAAGTGTATTTTATTATACTTAAAAAAAAATAAAAAAATAAGGGGAAAACTAACAATGGTAATAAATATGAGTCTTATCAACGGCTTATCCGTGTTTAAAATAATAATAAAAATAATTTTATCGTGGTCACACTGATTTTTCAATGATGTAATAATTTTTATTCTGTATTTATAAATATTGTCTGGAGATTATATATTTTTATTCAGATCAAAATAGCTTTATTCAGTGTAATAATATAGCTTTTAATCCTGTTATATTGAAGTGTTGAAAATTTCAAATTAATTGATATTGTATTTATTCCAAAGAAATTAAAGCTGAACAGAAAGTCTGTTTTTTTTTCTTCTATTATTATCGCGAAACAATAGACTTATTTTAATAATTAGATAACATTAGCAAAATTTTGTAAGGTAATATTAAATTTATAATAATTGAACTTTCACACATTACCAAATCAAAAAAAAACCCTAAAAAAATATATATATTATGCAGTTCCTTTTCTCATCAAAATTCCAAACACCAAATATCCATAAAAAAAATTCCTTTCGCCAAAAAAGCGAAAAAGAAGCATAGTCATCGTATAACACACAAGGACAAACAAAAAGGGCGGGGAAGACAATAATTAATGCTTAAAAATAAATTTCATACACTTACAAAACTTACACGTTTACGTGAAAACGACACCCTCAGGAGTGAATCACAGCTCACGTGGTATATGCACAAACTACTCCTGCATCTTTCTCTCTTATATATATATATATATTCCAAAGCCGGCGCCAAAAGTCCTTTGGTATAATCACATATGATACGAACCGCAGTCCGGTTTTTCCTCCGCTCACAGTCACGATTTACGCGTCCTGCCGAATGAGATGTTACGCACTGGATTTTACGCCCACGATATGTTACTTCGATTTTTTTTCTTCTTTTTTGCGACTGGTCGATTAATGGGTCTTGGATTTACGTGACGACTTGTGGGGATGTGTATATGGTATGGTTGTGTGTATTTTACTTTTAGTGTCGGTCTAGTGTGACATTGATGAGCGAGCCTATTTAGGTTTTGGATGTGATGGGATGCTTAATTTTTTTTTTTTTTTGGTGAGTGGGTAGGTTGAGATTCGATGCGTTTATGTTTTCTAAGATTTGTATGGTTGAAAAGGAAAGTTTATTGCTTGTTATTATTGATAAGAAAAATTAAATTCTGTTAGACATTTAATTTGATTTTTTTGGGTTATTAAATTATATTGCTAAAAAAATTAATTAAGTTTTTTTTTAATTTTATCAACGAAGATTATTGAAAAAATTTTATTTTATGTTAAAGCTTACTCTATATAAAATCATTAATTAAAATTTATAGTTTATTTACGTCAACATAAAAACTCTTTAATTATATATTTTTATTTTAAGATACACTCAACGGCTCAAATATTAACGCTTACACAGTAAATTTAATTAATCACTTAAAGATACATAATAATCAATTTTAAATAGCTGTCCAAGTTACTCAAGCCCACAAACTTTAATTGCATGCGATTAAAAAAAAAATTGTTTTCGCATACACTTGCTCTCGTAGTCACTCGTCATTAACCACCACCTCTTACACGATCCCAAAATTAACATCTATTTAAAAAAAAAAAAAAATAATACAATCACGCGTATCACCTAACCTCCTCCCAACTACGAGCTCATTATCAATTTTTCACTTCACACAACACAACAGATCATAAAAATAAATAAAAAATTGCATCACATATATTTAAATACACAATCCCGTCAAAGCATCAGGCGTAAAAAAAAAAAAAAATCACAAAAGTTGGCAGAAGGGGATTGTAACTCAAAGTTTAATCGCAAAATATTCAAGATTCCTTTTGGAATTACATCAGTAAAATGTGTAACCTTCAAAAGAAAAGTTAGTGACATCGCGAAGGTGTTGCGATCAAGTCGGGCGCCAGTGTATCGCGTAACCTTTGGCGTAACCTGTATTTACCACCAGATCATGAAGTAACTATATATGCTGCTAAGATTTATGTTGGACTTGTATTATTGGGTTGAAAGAAAATGAAAAATAGTAATGACCACGTAAATTTTGTCTTTGTAATCCTTTTTATTTATTTATTTATTTTTCTTCTCTTTTTCATGAAAGGTTATATAGTGTAACAAATTTATCATCATTTAAAACGTAAATTTTAGCAAGTTTAAAGTATGTATCTTATAAACTTTTACTTTACCAAACTTATACCTATTCTAGAAACTTCATTATAACACGTCTCCATATATAAAAATATCGTCCACAACTTCATTCCTTCGAGAAAAAACCAGCTCAAACGTCCAGCTAACTTATAAACTCGACCAAAAAAAGTAAAAAAAAAAATGTAAAACAGCGAACAATATTCAAAGAATGCGAGAGCGCTTGCGATAATTTAAAGGCTGGGCGGAGTAGAGCTGCTAGTTGATTATACATACACGGAGGAAAGTTATACGTTCTCGAAGTAGCTAATGATTTGACGCCGAGGTCGTCGACTTATTAGGGCGGCAGAATTTGTCGTGTGTGATATAAAGATATACATTAGCTACTGAACTGCTGTTTAAGATTTTATATAGGTGTATATACTTATTGACGATTGATTAGACGTTGCTTATTCTTTAATTTTTTTTTTATTTTTTATCACTTATTTATAATGTTATATTCAAAATTTTATTCCAAAAAATTGTTTATGTCCTTCTTTATTTGAAAAAAGCAGTTTCCGTATTGTAAAAATATATTCCAGCAAATAAATTCCAAGGTTTTACTGCAAAAATCAGCTTCCAACATCCTGCAATTTATAGCTCACGAAGTAGCAATTCGCGTTTTAGCTTATTCAGTCCAGCGTAACGAATATTCTAAGCAACCAAAGTGTAGTGAACCTATAGAACCAAGCAACTTCTCTACGACCCTGCCATTTTCTTCTCCCGAGCGAGCCAATTTTCATTTTTTTATTTTTTATTTTTATCTACTGTTTCACCGTCCGCACCACCAGAGGCACTATAATTTACGATCCGCTTTTAAAAGTAATTAATCTGTTTATTATCATCCTCCAATCGTTTTGCGCAATATCTCTAAAGCTTGAGCATCGAGCTAATTTATCGGTTTGTGGAGTAAACCCTGTATTTGAATATATACTAAAACCATAGGCTTTGAAGAAAAAAAAAGAGAGAGAAAGAGAAGGATATATTATAATTAGCCTTTTTTTTATCCTGATCAATTATTAATCTATGCTTTTAAAAAACAGATTGGGAGTGCCCTAATTTTTCCAATAATGAAATCTCAATGAAATTGCTATGGGAAAATAAATACATTACATTGAGAATCTTGTAAAATAATTTTGTTGACTTTTTTTTAGTATCTTATTGGCTTATTTTGGCTTTGATGAGGAAAAATTTTTCTACTGATACATTTTTAATGTATTCGTAAAATAGATGAGAGACGAGATATCGACAGACGGAATAATTTATTTGGTATTCTAAAGGCGTCGCCTTTTTCTGAATAAAAATACATTTAATATTTTTTTTTTTATCATCGTTTCGAAATATCAACTCTCATAGATAAAACGATGTTAGATACAATTTTCTTTCATTATTTTTTTTAATTTTTTATACTTTGAAAAAAAATGGATTAATACAAATCGGTCTAGTCATGTTTTATGAAGGTAATCAACTCATCCGTTTAATTTTCGCCTTCTCTTATAGAATGCATAAAAATTTTTTTTTTTTCTCGACTTGATACTACAGCATTCCAGTCTAGTTCCATATCTCTGCATATTATTATTTCAACCTGGTTAAAATAGACACCCCCATCGATGCAAAAAAGCAGTTAAAAAAAATACCAACCTTTACCATTCAACATCTGCAATTCATATAAGAAAAATATCGAACAATTTAAAGCATCATAACATTCAGAAGCATTTTTTCTTCATCATAGATGGCAAAGAAGAAACCCGTAACAAAACCGTACACACACAAAAGACGAAATTTCTTCAAGACTTCTAACTCTCTATATGCATTAAATCACAATCGCCTTTACTATACTAACTCCTCTAACTTAACTAGCCTCTCACAGAAAATAACGATTTTACTTGTCTATAAGACCCCACGGTCGTGAACACCATACCTTTCTCTCTCTCTCTCTCTTACTCTCAAGCGATAAAAGTTTCATCGACAAATTGCTCGCTCGGCTCGTAACTTTCTTAACACGCCAAGTCTTGCTATATTCTATATATGCTTGTTCATTGAGAAGAGCTTGAAACTATGCGAATGTATATATACTTGACGTCATTGCGAATCATTCAATTCTTTGAGAAGTTTAGAGTGCGTATAATAAGGATACATGTATATATATATTTCAATTTAACTTTGAATTAAGTTTGCTATGAATGAGAGGAGTGGTGTGTATGTATTACGTAAGATGATTAGTTTTTAAAAATTGAAGCTTGTGGTATTTATTAGATTAAAGACTTTGCTGTTATATGCATATATTTTTGTTGTTTCTGGAGAGTGTATAGTATAGGCTATTAAAACGAGATTTTATTTAATTATTTTTTTTTTTTAATGTTTGGCGATTTAATGCAGGTATAAAAGAATATAATAGAGTAGCGGTTTATAATTTAAATTTTTTTTAAAACTAAAGCGTATATAATATAATATAATATAAACAAAATAAAATTTAATCTTGTTGGTATACTTGTAAAATAGATATAAGTGAAAGTTGATATATTGAGTCTTAATAGACGTTAATTGATATTATACCCGTAATTATATTTTATGCAATGATAATTTTTTCTTTTCCTTTTTTTTTCTTATATGTAGGTGTATTATATTACTTAAGAGATAATATAACTGTTTATTACGTTACGTTTATTTAAATCGTATAAACACTTATTACTTAAGGTATGACCAAAAATAATACTTGTGTTAAATTTGAATACATATTTTTATACCCTTTGATTGAATATCAAAATAAGGAAATAAAAATACTTTGACTAATAAAAATAACGTAAAAATATACTATCAAACGAAATTATTGATTTAACGGTCGCCAAAAAAATTCATAATGTAAAGAACAAAATTTCTAATTGCCGAGGATACTCAAGAAGGCAGATAACCTTGAAAGAATCGAAGAGATCCAGTTCCGTTGAGCACGTGAGTTCCTCTTATTTCGAACATTTGCAGTTGGATATATAAAAAAAAGGAAAAGAAAAAAAAGTAAAGGGGGAAATGAACGTTGCGTGACCTTGTAAGAGAGAGAGAGAGGCAAAATTCGCAGGACTCGTTTTCTCGGGTTAATTAGCATTGGATTCTTTTCGCGATTGTATTTTCTCTATACATGTATACATATACCCTTTACTGGTTTATTCCCTATGTGTGTATACGTGAATGGTCTTTCTTGACCTGGCAATATCCTATATACTTAAAAAAACTGTAAGTTGCCGTTGGCATATTCGGTTCATGATCTCTCAAGTATATTATATATACGAAAAAGAGAGGAATGACTTTGAAAAAGCAGATTATCCTGCTTTATACTCCTTTTAAGTATCATCTTGAAAGCAGCTTTGAGTTTCAATAAGATTTTACGGACTTATGGAGGAAAATTAATGTTAAAAAATATGAGATTTCAAGTATGAAAAATAACTTTAAGTGATAAATATATATTTATATAAAAATTCGTAATAAATAATAATGTGCTTTTAAATATATATCATAAAATGAAGACTATTTTGAAAGTTGAAAATTAGTTGAACGGTTCAATATTTAATAACAAAAAATTTTCTTAAATAACAAAAATAATAAAAATATTATCAGAATAATAGAAAATAAGTACTTCAAAGTCAATAAAATTAAACCGTTATCTTTTATCTTTTTGATACTCTAATACCGAGTATATTTCGACTTTTGAAAACTTGTATAACAGCTTATCCTATATATGAACGTCAAGAATCGAACCCACAACTTGTGAATTACAAAGCCTACGTTTTAATGACTAAGCTGTTTCAAATTTCTACTCAACACAATACATTCAAAACCTTTAATTAATAAAAATTCGTTAAAAAATAAAACTCAAACATTTTTAAACATTTTAAATATTATTTTTAAAAAGAAAATTCAATAAAAATTTTATCGAATTAAAAAAAAAAGTAATATTGTAAATTAAATTATCACTCTGAGATATTCAGGGTAAATTTTAAAATTGAACGATTTGTTTGTATAAAATAATTAAAGTCAATACTGGACTACATAAGTATCTTATAAAAAATAACCAGTTGTAATAAAAGTTATAAAGTTAACATTGAAACACAGCAACAACTTGTTCCTTATTCGCTTCTGTTCAAAAATATATCTCTCAATTTTAAAACTCAATTACTATATCACACAGAATCAAATTTTTATACCCTTTAATCAAAATATAAAATGCGATTTAACTAAATTAAATTGAAGTCAACAAAATTATCTTAAAAATTTATTAATCATCCTCAAACTTTCTCAACAAATAAAAAAATAATACCACTCATCAATTAATAATTAAAAATCATCAACACGCTAATAATCAGCGAATACCTCAAAACCAAAAGATCTCACTCAACAACGTTCAAAACGTCAAGCTTATTGCCAAGTAGTTAGCTCGCGGTATTTCACACAGTTGCACACAGAACACAAGAGACATATCCTACACACATACACAATTCGCGCACGTGTTGCGCCCACTCACTATATATAATATTATAACGCCCGACGAGTCAAGTGTGGCCCGGGCAGTGTATATGCAAGAACCAATCTACAACCAAGTATCCTATTCGTGTGTGTGTACTCAAGCTTCGTACAGATACATACGTAGGAGTTTTAGTACCTTGAAGTAGGGAGAGAGAGAGAGCAGCACCACGATATTGCCTTTCACATAACTGCAAGCACTGCTGTATGTATATCTACTTGTATACACATATATAAAATACCCGGTAGGTCGCGTGCGCGCGTTTGAAATTTTTTTTTTCTTATTCTCTCTCTCTCTCTCTCTTGATCGCGCACACGCCACGCTCCGCCTTTCATCGCCGCGGATTGTGTCTCTCTGTGCAACTACTACATATACATATAGACTGTCTCTATTGGCGAATTTGTTAAATTTACACCAGGTGTTGCGAGTTGATCTTGCATATATGCCTTTATTAAGTGTGTGGCAGCATTGAGTTTAGATCGTTAAAGGGAAACATTGAGTTAGCTAACGTGTAAGCTGATGAATATTCATTGTTTTGGTTATATTTTGGAAAATATGAGATTTATTGGGTTGAGTTATTGTGTGTTGTTGATTAGTAGGTTATTGAGTAGGCTTTGAGATGTTTGTTAGAGAGTTATTGAAGTCTTGTTCGATAATCTTTTGTGGTGTTTGAATATCGTTATGGAAACTTTTAACTTTTTTTAATTATTTAAAATCCAAGTATTTTTTTCTTAAACCGAATAGTATGAAATCATTGATGTTGCACCAAGTGAGAGAAATCTCCCATGAGTATTGGTACTATATTCACTTTAGAAAAAAAGATAAAAATTCCTTGCACAAGTCGATATTTTAACTTGAGCTACAATTATTTTGATAATTACTCAATTCAAAGCCCAATCGTATAAATACATGTTCAGACTCTAAGCAATACAGCCGTGTGCTACCAATGACTTTTACACCCTTGTGTGGTACATACAAGAATATCTTCGTTTCATTGAAAAAAAAAAAACCTTTAATTCAACTCAAAATGTTTGCACAACGCTATACCTACATGTAATAGCATTCTCAAGCTTTTCATAAATACAAACAGTACAAAAGCAGATAATTTCGGTCATTCGATTTCGAGGACGTAGTAAGATTTACAATTGCGAGATTATATACTTATACCCATCGACGTAAATTTTAACGATATATTCCCACTTTTAATTCAGTCAAAATGTCAATCACACCAATCGATGTTTCATTCATACCTTTGACATTTATAAAAATTTAATCTATAGACGATATTTTTTTTTTATAAATTATATTTTTAACTCATCATCCGATATTTCATTAAATACATCAAAAAATTTCCAATTGTCAAGAAAAAAAACATGCCCATTCTTATTTCCAACATTGGCATACTTTTAAAAATCAGATATAAACCAACGTAGAGAAGAAACATTCAATATTCTTCGTATATACATATATATAGGTATATATTCAAAAAGTGACGTAAGATAAAATTCTTTGACGATCATCATCGAAGAGACGCAAATAACGATAGTGATTATCGATCTCGCAATCACTTATACTATTGGCATTTTTATCAGTTTGAATCTGCGCGCGTCAAGAAACAATCGAAAACTCGGCAGTGTTTTTAAACGAAAGAGAAAGATCAGAATTCTATACATACGTGACGACGTAAAAACAATGTCTCATCATCTCTCTTTTTCCCTTTCCATTAACATGCATACATACATAAAACACATAAAACACGAATTCCTTGCATGTGTAATGACTTTCTCCCGGTATAATCGTCCTTCCGGAGCAGAGACAAGGAGGTGGGGAAAGAGAGTTACCAGCTGACATATACTGCACCAAGAATACCATATCCCCCTTTCCAAACAGCTCATTCGAGATGGTAATCGCACGTGCAAGTATACACACCTTGCGCAATGAATCCCATCTCTCCAGTGTTGGGGCGAGGCATGCACATAATATAATGTATTCAATGTTGCGCTTGAAATTGGAAGTAGTATCGACGTATAGGAATGTGTCGCTGTATTTCGATATATGTGTATGCACCGATAAATCGGTCGATATATAATCGGCAATTTTCGATTATTATCGGTAGACGAGATTTACTATTTAAATTGAAATTACGAGATGATGTACGTGGTGAGATAGTGAGAAGATTCGTGTTTGTATTGTTTTTTTTTTTTTTTTGTGTAAGCTTGATTTGGCTAGAGGTGATACTGAAATGTGTATCCGGTTTTGTTAAAGTTGATTGGTGATATGGAGATTTAAAATAGTTAAATGAAGGAAGTTGTTTGTAATTAATTTTAAATGGAAGAGATGATTGGTTATTTGTATCTTTCGTTTCATAGATTCATTATATTTTGAGTTATTTAACAATTAGATGTCAATTGAAATTGATGCACGAGATAAGCTTTTCTAATCAACAAGTTGTGAATATTTGATGCTTATATTTTATATTAACGATAAAAAATCAATCTTAAGACTTCGTGCAATTATGCACTCGTGTCAAAAAAACCGCAAATTGTTACGCTTGAACACCATTTAAACGATGTGCTAACAATTCCCAGCCTATTTCACACATCACAACCACAATAATTAAAAAATTTGTAAAACTATCTCAACACACGTGTTATCATCTTTATTAATAAGAATTTGACAATAAGCATTATTTTATAATAATTAAATATTACTTTTTCTCTCGTGCGTGATATTAAATTCACTTGCAGGCAACAAAAATTCATAAGTAGCATATATTTTTCTATATAGTACTACACGCTTAGCCAGTATAAAGAACCATTTGATTTGTTAAATAGCTTCAACTAATCGCTCCCATATTCCCGCGTCAGTACAATTTTTTTTTATCTACATTTATCCTACCAACACCCCCTTAATTCCATTTTTTTTCTTCAACCACTGGTAAAACCATATGTATAACTAATACAAGTAACGTACAAACACACGCCATTGCAGCGCGATATGTATTTTAGTATAGCTGCTGGCAAGGCCGCGTGCATGAAACTAACTGGAAAATATAATTGTACGCGAGTTAAGCGTCTACCGGTTTTCCAAAGTGTACTACTACTATTACTATACAAAGCGAGCACTGAAATGCGAATGTACCATACTCGATATGCGCACTGATCTCCAGATCTTTTTCCGTTTTCTTTCTCTTTTTTTTTCTTACCGTCTTTCTTTTCAACTTCGCAATATCACGATGGAAGTTTCAATCTCAGTACGCGCTAACAAGATTTCATTTTTATGTTGTGGTTGAGTCATAAACATAAGAGAGAAGCCGACTCGATGTCTATTTCGCGTTATACTTTTTTTATTTTTTTTTATTTTTATGCTTTTCTTAAATTGTATTGGGGTTGTATTATGATTGGATTAACGTTATATATGATGTGTGTTCGAGAATTGATACAAGGTATGTGGTAGCTGTGAAAACATGAATTATTTTAATTGAAAGTACATGAATGAATTTTCTTACTTTTCTTTTTTATTGTGGTAGAATTAAAAAAAAAAAGGTAACTATTTTGAAATAAGCAATAAGCGTAAACAAGGATTGAATATTTATTAAAAGTAAGATTGTAATATCAGATTATGTTATTTTAAATTAAAAAAAAAGTTATGTTGTAATGATAATAAGTAAAATAAAAGGTTCGTAACAGCCAAGTTGACAAAGCGTTGATTTTGGAATCTACAGGTCGCGGGTTCGACTTCTAACGTTAGTCGACAAAGCTGATCTACAGGAAACTATTACATGCTGAATTGCGCTTTATTACAGTGTCTGAAAAGCATTATAAATTAAAGAAAAATAACGGACTGGCATTATTACAATTACAGACGAATAAGAATAAAAATTGATCAGACTATTTTTTTTTTGTTTTTACGTTTGAAATTAGATTAAATTGTATTTTTGTAATGAACAAGTATCGTAAAAAACTGTTTTTAAATTTTGCGGCAATGTTTAATAAGACCACTAATTATGTCGATTGTAAGTTTGTTGAAATATTTAAAGCGTTTCATGAGATACGTAATTAGAAATTGTAACGATGATATTACTTATAAATATAAAGTTCTCTATCGTAAGTAGATACGTCTAGGTTTAGTCAGACTTAAAAATTCAAGAAATCTATAATTTTTTAAATTTCATTTCTCAATTTAACGCATTAATTTAATTTTTTCTTTTGTTTTTGTTTCAGGTAAGTTTCAAAGAGGGACTATTATAAATAAATCAATATTCACTAACTGTAAGTTGAACATGATTTATAAATAATCAAACAAATATAAATCGAAATTAAAAAAAAACTCACACATACACCATGAAACGAAACATAAACTCTAAATCTAAACAAATTCCAAAGCATCACATAGTATACTCTCAATCAAGAAATTACATACACCAACTTTTTTTATACATACATGCGTTTAACCACTATGAATGTCGAATCGATCGCACCTCTCTATCAGCCTGTTACTTGCCGCTGATTTATAAACTCTCCCCCTTCTTTCTTTCTTTCTTTGGTAGAGGCTTGTGTGAGTGACAAGCGTGCAAACTTAAATACAGAGGGGGGGAGCTAAAGCGGTGACTTTAACGCCCGATATTCTTGACTACTTGAAATATTCAGTCTCATTTCCGTCGTTTTTGTCTGATTAAATACCTCTAAAGCTATATGAGGGTCTGTTTCTGCATGATAATGGTGTTAAGTGCTATGTATTCATAGTACGCTGAAAATTTTTAAGTGTTTTGCCACTTGAGTAAAAATATTTTTTCTTGACCTTGGAATTATTATTTTATCAAGTGAGGTCCAAATAATAAATTATAAAACTAAAATTTTAATTATTTAATAATTTTAGATTGAGTTCAAAAACTTTTCATTTATTTAAAATTTTTTTTAAATTTATACTGACCCAACTCAAGATCTATTCTTTTTTTTTTTTTTTTAAACGGGAAACAATTAAGTTTATTTTTAAAAGTTAGCATTAACAACCAAATGACAAACTATTATGTCGATACTTATTACGAGATAATTCACGAGACAAGATTGCACGACTAGGATGTCTTAAATTGACTCAATGACAAGATTGAAGCGATACAGTTACAAGCTGCGATTAATCGTATATAATACTAATCCATTCTAATCTCACATGTACATATTATAATAGTGAGCTTCTATTTAACTCTTTCTCCTCTTACCTTATTAACAATTCTAATGAAAAATCACGTGTACGATATTTTAATTTGTAAAAAATAAAAATCGCGACACTTAATTTATTAATCTTAACATTTTATTTTTTAACACTTATATGTTACGTTAATCCATGTAATCTTTTTCTCTCTAACTTAATAAGCATCTCTCAGATAGTCTATTACTTAAAAGTAGCTCACTAAAAGCATCTAACGTATACATGTACGTATGTATATAAATGGGTACTTAATGATTGAGTTTAATAGATTCAAATGTCTAACAAGTAGCTGGAATGAAATGTTCTCTTGGCGCTATTGAGTAGGGAGCTATTAAATTAATTAATATTATAAAACGTTCGATTAAAAGGATTTACGTGATCAAGCTAATAGAAATTGAAAATAAAAATAAATGAAAAATATGTTTAGATTCTATGGTGAGCAATTCATAGGCGTGAGAATTACGGTAGCCAGATAAATTTTGTTTACCCCGAAATGAAGCTATTCGAATGAGACTAACTTTTATGGTGGATATGCTCGTGCAATTATTTTTAATTCGTTACAATAATTTCTCAACCCTCTTGTACACGCTTTTAACACCTTCTATATTACTAACAACTTGCCAGCTATGCCAAAATAGCTTTTATTTTCAAAAAGGAAATGTATGTATTCGCTAAATTGTTTCATAAATCTTTTTTTCTATTTGTTGTTTTTTTCTTTTGCAAAGCGAATGAACGAAAGGAAGAGTAAACCAATTACTCGAGAGTTATATCGCTCGTTCAATCAGATGCATTTTAAAACGAGAGAACTTGCTTTGGAAATAGCTCGTTGACGCGACGGACTGAATGTAAAATACCCGCTCTTAAGTTAGCTGCACCTGACTCGTTTTTTTTTTTCGTTTTTTATTAAAAAAAAAAAAATTCTTTCTCTCATTTTCTTTGTATACGATTTTCACTCAAAGTAAGTTGGTTGTGTGATAATTTTAATACGTGACAGTGATGAATTAATTGCTTTTTAATTATGCTTGATCAAATGAAGTTTTTTTTTTTACATATAAAAAGAAGGTGGCCTTGAATTAAAATGGTGTTCTGCAACTGTAAATTGCTTCTGATTGATATATCAATGATTTTTAAGAAATACTACGTTTAAAAAGGTTTAAAATTTTATGAAAAATGTAAAATGTTTTGTAAAACAGAAATTAATAGTTGTTAACCAGTTTAAACATATTAAAGTATTAATTTTATAAAGTAATCAACATAATTGAATACAATGAACTTGTTATAAAATTTTTAGTTTACATTATAGTCTTTTAACAATAATTTTTAATATGACATTGTAATCTTTAATGCAAAACACTTCAACAGTAGAAACTTATGCCGTTCAACAAATCTTACAAGATAAAGAGCCAATTACCATTCATTTAAACATTAAAAAAAAATTAGTCTAAAAATTTTCTTTACCTTCTTCTTCAAGCAAGAAGCAAAAACTAGTCGTGTGTATATAAATAAATCATTTATCAAAAAGCACAAGGTCATACGCGTAGTTTTAACATAATTATTTACTCAAACGTGCTTGCCTGGAGCTATATAATTCCATTGTTGCTCGTTCAATCCGCACTTCATTTTAACTTTGATTTTTTTTGTTCCAAAATAAAATTAGTTTGTTCTTGAGGTATAGCGGTGTGAGTATATAATATCAGAGCTGGCTAAGCGTCTGCGGTTGAGCTAAGATTGATTGAGTTATAAAATACTCAAACGTACATTAGTGAAGGTCGAATTCGACACGATTCCCTCCTAATTCGCTTTGTTTTCTATCGGTACTGTTTAAAATTGCTTTCAATCTTTGTTTTTACACGAGTAATAACTCTAATATATCAAGGACATCGCCAAACTATATTTTCAAATTTATGCGCCTGAATTATTTTTTACGAAAATATAATAATAAGTTTAAATTTTTGCGGTACAAAAATGACCGTTTTTGACGTGGTATGATTTTATGAGAATCGTGTATATTGCACTCTATAAATAAGTAAGCGCTTAGCTCAAGTATATAAACACGTGAGAGAGAGAATATTATTATACAAGAGACCAGGTCGCAAATGACAGCTAGTATAGAACAGGTGATTGTATCTTTAAGAATTATATCTATTAACTTCTAGTACACTTTTACCACAAAATTGCGGAAGATAGTTTCTATTGATTTTTTTCCTTAACTTAAGATTAAAAAATATTTCAATAAATTTCTGATACGTTTTTCTTAAAATTTAAAAATTATTTTTTTAGACTATAAGCGTATTAGTAAATTCTTGAAACATATTCATTAGCATATAAAATTAACATTCTTTGTATATTCAACTAAAAATGCAGTTAAATTATAGCCAGTTTCAAAATCGATACACAAGTTGTAAAACAAAAAGCTCGCAGCTAATGTGCTTATTACTATAGTTGTTTTACTATACAAGGACCCTAACTTTGTTTATATCCACACAGTAACTGCGCTTTCAAGTCAATCAGTTTTACAATCCCCATGAAAATCCAGTCTTACATTTCTCTTTAACTCACTAAGATAACAAGTGCGCTGCGCGCCTGCATTTACATAATTTTCAGCAATCACAACAACTTGAGTAACAGTTAACCTATGATTTAATAAGTCAAAAATGCCGCCAGCTTAAGCATTACAGATCGAAAATTTCATTGAGAATAATCAAGTGAAAATTACCTATTAACTTTAAATATTTTACTCTCAATCGTTTTAACTCTATCCAGAAAAATATTTTACACACAATCGTCCAATCAAGTAAAAAGACGCAATCTCAAGCGTTTAAGACATGCATAGCAAGTATGTATCGCGCAATCCTCTTAAACCTTTTCAAAGAATTACCTAAAAAATTCTGGCAATCTCAAAATTCACTTTTTAATTTCACTTTTTTGTTTTAAACAAAAAAAGATTAATCCAAAGACCTGTAAAATACCTGTACATCCTTAAAGAATCCTAAATCACAATAATCACAAACACTCGATTCTTCCAATCCTTATTTTTCTTACCTTCTTCCAACCATTTCTCGCTCGTCCATTTCATGACAAATCCATGTGTATACACCTACAACTTTTACAATCTGTGCGATATATATGCATAATATATAAGCGAGGGCGTATTCACTGCTACCTATACCATAGCCGTCGCGACTGCAGTCGCGTGAAAGTTGGCGCCCGCAATGTATATAAGTATATATATATAATACGATGGAGCACGTGGATAACGTATATGAACGCACGTGCGCGCGAGTTGATTTTCCACGAGTATATATATAATATGCGAATGGCCTCGAATAGCTTGTGTGTGTGTAGGTATATGCAGTGGCTTTGACGTTCGATGGTTTTATAATATGTTCGACAGATTGTGGTGATGACTGAGAAAGGTTGTATTACTGTTGTTGTGAGAGTGGATATATATTGGTTTGAGAATGTGTGTAGATTGGTGAATGGAAAGATGACGTATTGGGGATTTTGTGGATTAGGATACATTGAATTATATTGCGTAATATGTTAGGATGTTTGTAGGTATCTGTATTGAAATATAAAGGGTAAATCGATATGAATTAATTCAAAACATAATTAGGTTACAAAAGTCACACGATTTTATTTTTTTTTTTTGTGATGCTCACACTCGTATAATTGTTGATATTAAATAGCGCGACGAATAAAGAGATCTGGAGATTCTGATACTTTTTTTGGTAGAAAGAGATAAAAAATATAATATTTGGTAGACAAAAGTATGTGTATAGGGTCACGACTTTATGTGTGCACTTTACGCGTGTATTTGTCGAGCGTCGCGAATGAAACGTTGCTCAAGTCAAATATACGCGTCATTAATTATATTGTCAGTGGTTGAGACTTGTATTGCGTTGCAGATTTTATTTGTGCTCTTTGAATTCGAAGGGTAGGGGTACCTTTTGAAATAATATCTCTGAGGGAAAAACTTCTATTTCGGATGGTTAATGTACGAAATACATAAGAATGATGTTTATGTAGGTCATTGTCAAACATCATATGAAAAGCTTCGTGAAAATAAATAATTTTTTTGTTCAAAAAAACTGATTTATTATCTCGTCAATTTTTTCGCTATATCACGTAAGATTTTTCAATCTTCTTGGGAATGAATAATGTCGTACTTTGAAATGTAATCTCTTCTCCCACACATACAAACGTAAAAGTAAGAAAATAAAAAAAAACAAAGCAAGAAATCATTAAACATCGTAACATAAACATAAAAGCTCATAGCCATTAAATTCGCTCTTAAACGTTTTTTATATTTTTCCATTTTTATTTTACATAATAATCATTTGTCACGATATATAACCCAGTCGAAAACAAACCCACGATATGCATAAATCGCGATCATAACAATTAAACGTGTTGATACGTTCCTTTTTTTTAAGCTCAATAAATGTTCACTTGAACAGATTACACAATAAGTGTGGTATACGAATTTAAATTGGAAACTATGGATCTAGTACATTCAATAAAACGCATACAATTTGAACTATAGTGTCAAATTAGTTTTTCTAATAACGATATTTTTCGCAGTTATAGTCATGACTGGAGGCTGAAATTGAAGTAGTATCTATATACATATACCAAATTGTTGAGTTGTAGATTGTGCGTAATTATATTTGTTAATGTTTTTAATAAATTTTTTTCGTTGGTCTAGAAATAAAACTTTATTTAAAATTATTACACATCGTTTTAAATTCATAACTTTTTTTTTGCTAAATAAATCACAAATTATTGTGGCAAATTTACGTTATAAAGGTACGTAAAACGTCACATAAAAATTTTTTTTTATATTGATTCATAAAAAAATACATATGTATTATGAAGAATAATATTTAAAATAATTTTAAAACTTTATGAAATTACTTCATTTTAAAATATTTTTTTTTGTTTTTTTGTGACAAAAAAATATTACTTTCTTTTTAAATCAAATGATACAATTCATACTAATTATCATGTAATAAAAATATCTAGCTGTTATAGAGTGTCTTAAAAAAAAGAGATATGTGATAATAACCCGCTTCAAGTTGCATTTAATTTTGTATTTTTAGCCTTTTTGACACTTTAGCAAGTGTATTTCTGCTAGGGCTCGAAAAGCTTAGATTGACAATCGTTGGATATCGAACTCACTATCTTTAGAATGTAAAGCCTACGCTTTGCGAACTGAACCACATTGTAATACCGTGAATAGAATTTATTCTTTCTTGTATGTTTTAAGTTGATTATATTTTAATTTAAAAAAAATTTTGATGTTATTAAATAAATATTCATTATTTTTATACAAAACCTGACTTTTAATTTTTAACGCATTTTATTTCAAATACAGTTCCATAATCAAATTCACATTCCGGATAAAAGTAAAAAAAAATATACATATACAGAAAGCCAGATGCATTTCTAAGTACAATATATCAGCAATCAAATCTTCCAGAATGTGAGAATGAAAATTTCTGTTCTTGCACCAAGCAAATAAGACGCAAAATTGTCAAGGATATACACTCGTTCATCATTCTTATCCGTACTCAAAGCCATGTTCCTCTATATGTCACAAACACATGACCGAGTGCTTTTATGTATATATCGAACGAATCGCAATATGACTATATATTACGATTTTGTGCGTTTTGGTAAATTCGATCGAAACAAGCGTGGGAACGGCATAATACGTTTTGTAAAATAACAAAAAAAAAAAAATGAATGATTATTTTTTTATTACAATATTTATTCAAACGGTGTATTGGATTGTCATTGTTCTTAATAAGTATTACTTCGCGCTTGTTGGCAAATATTCGAGTTAATTGTTTGTACAGAATCACAGCTTTGCGATTTTATAAGGGATTTTTTAATCTTACTGGGTAACGCTATTTTAATTATTTTCTTGGTTTAATAGTCGATGCAAGTTAAAAGAGAAATAAAACAATGCTTATACGAAGTTTTTACCTATAGAGATTTATTGCTACAAATCTTTTAATAGTATCATTTCTCGCTCATTAAAATCAACTGTTATTTTAATTAAATTTAATCTAACACGATGATTAATTATAATCTTTTCATTCTAATGTTATGAAATTTTCATTTTTTTTTCTTTAATTTAATTTAATATCCAAATTTAAATAATTGAAAAATAATTTATGAACTTACAAAAAGAAATTGCTAAATTTTTAATTCACATCTTTTTTTTTAATGTAAAAAACATACACAACAATATATTTATTATCTACGAACATAGTAAATATAATCCAACAACTTTATCTACCACGGAAACCAAACATATAATTGCAAGCACAATACATACATCTCGTGATCTCAAAATCCGCAATCTTTTACGAAGATCAATATATCTTCACAAAAAAACAAAAAAAAAAAAAAAAACCCAATCCGGTACTTACCCCTTACTTTATCACATTTCAACTCCCCCAAAAAAAAAAAACATCCCAACCGAATACAAGCGCATCCGCAAATGTGCTCAAGTAAGTAAATAAGCAAATATACGTATAG
>JAPYZE010000490.1:0-41141 GCA_030522805.1 Leptomastidea abnormis
CTATATATAGTAGAAGGTAAATTCCGTAGCATATACCGATAACATCGGCATACTCTTTTATGCACCACCGTATACACCCGTATATACAATATACATATATATCGTTAATTATAAAGATAAAGAAGCCGAGAAAGAAAGAGAAAGAGAGAGCGTCCATTATTGCACTCTTGCTCTGGAGCTATGGAGATGCAAGAGGGCGTTTGCATATATATGTCCACGAGTGAAAGAGAGAGTGAGAGAGAGAGACAGAAACGGCCTCGCGCAAAATTAATTGTCACGATTATCGAGCGACACTGACCTTACACGTTAGCGATTCGCGGAATGCTATGTGTGTACCTACTTCATGATTATGAGCCAGCTTCTTTATGCAAGTGATTTTTTTTTCTCTTTCTTTATTTTTTTATTTCTCAGCTGATAAAGAATACATATTTTTTTGGTAATAAAATTAGATCAAAGGGAAAATTACATGAATAGGTCGACTGATATAAAATTTGGGTTATTGAACGCTATATTACAGAAGTCAAAAATTTCAAGATAACTATTTTTTTTTTGTCCTTTCAAGTATACCTATACGTTATTATGATATTCGTTGAGCAAAGTGTGTAATTAATTTATGACCATCTGATTTTATGCCGGCGCGATTAATCAACTTATAATGTCGTTGCCCAGGATTTATCAGGTTGGAAAAGTGCATATACTCTATGTTGATTATATGTATACGAAAGAGAGACAGAGAGAGAGAGAGAGAGAGAGAAAGAAAGAGCGTTGATTGATTTTACTTTCATTAATAATGTCATTGAAAATAGGGGGTGTGTTTGTGTATATTTGCACGCGTGTGTGTGTGTGTGTCATGAATATAGTTGTTATAAATTTATAATAAATCATTTTTTTTTTATTTTCAATTTACATTTAATAGTTATATGGCCTGATTTTTTTGTCATGACATGCATATTACTTTGATTAAAAGAACATTTCTAGTTTAAAACATTTATCAAAGTCGTTGAACTTTATACTGAGCAATATTCAATTAAAAAGTAGGGTATATATAACATAAAAAAAAATAATTTTGATTATAATTTTTATTGTAGATAACCAATATATTATTATTACCCCCAATTCCCAAGCAACCCTACGTTACAATATAGTTAATTACAGAAATCCCAATTCACACTGACGTGAATAATGAGATTTAATAAGCCAAAATTCTATCAGCACTTCACATACACACACACACTATAAAATTTCTTTAACGATCGAAATGCCGGTCATATTCCACTATATATCTCCTTACAAATACATATATACACATATCTTTTCTCTCTTTCAAGCAAATCGTATACTTAACAGCATATACGCAATCACCTCATCCATTATCTAATTTTCACCATGCGCAGCATATACCTACACTCTATAGCCACAGAATCCGAAAGTCACAATCTCATGCAGGCAGTACACGATGAAAAAAGACCTTTGCTCGATAGGCAATGAATTAAAAAAAAAAATGCATAAGAGAAACGATGGTAAAGAAGCACTAACTGAGGGAGAGAGAGAGTGCGCAATTCAACGTCTATAGCTAAAAGATGTTTATCTGCAAATGCTGGTGTTTATGTGTGTATGTGTGTATGTCGCGGGGGTCTAAGATAGTTTAAAAAAAAAAAGCGCGTCGTGATGCTATATGCCAACGAAATACGTTATGAAATAATTGTGTATGTGTGTGTGTGTGTGTGTGTATTTGAATGCTATACCTCTATATCGTTTCTTTTTTTCTCAGTTGCGCTTGTGGTAGGACTACTATAAACTTCATTGTAATTTTCATTTGAATTGCTCGTGAGGAATATGGATGATCGCTAATCACGATATATTTTAACTAGCTGTACTTAATTTTATGAACGATGATTTTATTTTATTTTTTTATTTAATATTATTTAACTGTCACTAATTAACAAATAGTTAAATATTTGGTTGTTAATCAAGTTAGTATAAATTGCTATAAAATAAAAAAAAATAAAATTTATTTTAAAAAAAAATTTTAAGAACAGAAAAAAGCTTTTACACAAAAAATCAATACTTATCAATTGAATAACATTAGTCAAACAATTGTTTTCAATTATAATCCAGAATCAAGTTAGCTTCAAATGCAAGCTATATAACTTAACACCAATTTCCCACTGGAAATTTCCATTACATGAAATTTTCCATTAGCACGAAAGATAAAAGCTTCGTCGTCGTCAGTTGTATCGTCGGCTGGACGTGGACTGCAGTTGCTGCTTACCTTTCGCTTTCTTACGTCCACGTACGACAAAAGAACATTAACGAATATAGCAGTAGCAGCAGTAAGCATGTGGTCCCCTGTACTATGCCCACTATATACTAAGAATGACGACGCTCCCTGTATGGTCAGCTTTATGACCTTGACAGTTTCGGATCCCCCTTTTTTCCTTGATTAACTTGCAAGCAAATCTTTCTGATTCTTATTTCTCTGTGTTGGTGATACTTCATTAATTTCGATTTGTCTTCGTTACATTTTGATCGGTAATTATTTATCAATCGATTTCTAGTTAAAAATTTCCTTGTGCAAAATATACTTGAACGATTAATTAAAATATTTTTATACACAAAAATATTCGCACGAGTATATTGAATTTTATATTATCTAATACAGAGAACACCTTAGAAACCCTAGTCAAAATTAATTTAAACTAACGTCCTTGAAAAGTAATTCAAGCAGCTAAAAACAGTGCGTACATATCCGTGTCTATATATAATCTCGAAAAAAAATCACTGAATTACATCGGCAAAAAATATTTTAAAAAAAAGTAGAAATCCGTTTTCTTACACACGAAAATTATCCACAAAAAAAAATTGAAACTCATAACGGCAATTGAAAAGAGATTACCCGAGATTATAAATACACTAAAAAAAAGCTCTATAAAAATTAAAAATTCTATTTATTACCAAAACCATATATAACTCACGATCAAATTGGCAATCAATATTCCCAAAGCAGCTTAATAATTTAACCACCATACACTTTACAGCTTATATTTAACAAAATTACATGCAATCTCACATATATACTTACATATCACATTAAATGTCTTGCCCTCGAGCACCTAATAAACCATACTATAACGCATATAACGCCTTGTAAAATAAAGATAAGTTGTTAAGATGTCTGTATACGATCTCGTATCAATGAGAATTGAGCTTTCAAGCTCACACCAACTGACTTGACTCCCCTCTCCCTCTTTTTTTACATGCCACTAGCAGAGGGTATATATGTATTGGCAGAGAGACAGGGTGCGGCTATTAATGCAAAAGTATTATACCCTAAAGAGAGAGAAAGAGAAAGAGTTCGCTATATTAAGAATTTACGGAGATAGGTCGATCTTGACGAATCAAGGTCGTCGTGACAAACGACCGGTAGATGAATGTATGTATGTATGTATGTATGTATGTATGTATATTATGTGCGCACGCGAGCTTGTAGATACATGATGTATCTCTCAGATCGACTGGATATCTTTGCGCACCTTACTCG
This sequence comes from Leptomastidea abnormis, assembly GCA_030522805.1. Taxonomy (NCBI): domain Eukaryota; kingdom Metazoa; phylum Arthropoda; class Insecta; order Hymenoptera; family Encyrtidae; genus Leptomastidea; species Leptomastidea abnormis. Next base: position 3,542 of record JAPYZE010000490.1, read on the forward strand.
CTCTGTACAACATTCATACACACACACTCTGATCTTGCTTCTTTATTCATTAGTGAGAGTAGCAAGTGTATATTATATACTTCGTGCGTAGGGATGTTTTTTTTTCTACTTGATATTCTCTTGTCTTATGCTCGTGTAAGTTTATTAAAATATATAGTCGTGTGGTACTGTGAGTGCGTTAAATTAAATGCAACGAGCGATTAATCATTAATATTCGAATGTTCGTGTTAAAATATATTGTTCTTGTTGTAATATGATGTATAATATTTTATTTTTTGTTTTTTTTTTTTTTTAAAGGGAGGATGGAAAATAAAATTGGAATTTTCGTGTTAAGGAAGGAATAATAATAACTATAATAATATAAAAAAAGTTATTTATAGGGTGTAATTGTAATTAAGCTTGGGTTATGGGTATGTATACACTTAAAGCATCGAATAAAATTCTTGTTCTTAAAATGTTAATTTTACTGAAATGGTTTTTAATTAAACTTATTACATTGTTACATCTGCTTTGAAATTATGTATTCTCAAAGTTAATGATTTTCGATAACACTTGCTTGATATACGTTAACTTCTTTTTTGACCATCCATCATGTACCAAAGATCGGTACTTCCAGATAAATCAAAGTGATTAATATTAACATTTGTTTAAAAAAAACAATAAAAATTAAAAAAACTTTTTTATACGTATCAAATAAAAATTTTTATCTTTTATAAATTAAATTAATTAATAATTTTTTTTAATAAACTTATAATCTTAAATAGTAATAATAGTAATGCAACATTAAATTCTTGCAATCGTAATATGCAAACGTAGCACATAAATTATTAAACAACCTTTAAATTATCCAATAAACACATATATTTATCAAATGACACTCGAGTGTTCGGTTAATATGAAGCCCGCAATCCCTGTCATTTAGTTTGTTTTAATCAATTATTCATCGTATTACTTAATTAAGCGCAATCAAGATGTAAAATTTTCTTTGTATAAATGTAGGAAATACCCAAGTATATATTGGTAGTAGTAGTAGTGATAAAAACTGCAATAGCCGTCGGCTAAACTTTACCATATCCAGCTATGCTGTTAGCCAGCTGTTCCCCTTTCAACAGGAAATCGCTCTAGTTTCATGTCAGATCGGTATATATACTATATGTATAATGCTCGCGCAGCAGCAGCAGCAGCTTTGTCCGGCCGAGCATATAGACATCGCCCCTAGAGATAGATCGTTTCTTATAATATACCTACGCAAACCAGTACACTCTCGTATATACATACGCTCTCTCTCACTCTCACCTATGGCCAACGTGATCTCGCGTCAATTCGCAATTTTCCTTTGTCGATAAGCTAAATCGATCTTTTATTGGCCGTCAGTTCAAGCGTAAAAACGCGTAGGTGCTGGGCAATTTCTTTTTTTTCTTTCCTATCTTACATAAGTCTGATCGATTATTTAATTTTTTTTTTCTATTTTAATTTTTTGCAGCTTATGTATCTTAAGATATATGCTTGAGGCTAAAAGTAATTGTAAGATTTGATATTAAATATTTAAATTATTGTGTGTGGTATTAGGAAAATGGCTTGTTATCGATTTGTGTATTAAATTCCAATTAGATTTCTTGGAGATAATGATTAATTAAAGATTAGAATAAAAGTGGTATACAAATTAATTCAAAACTCCAGGGAAGATAAACTTTCTTGTGTATCGAAATGTTGTGTTGGTCAAGTGATTTGATTCATTTAAGTATAATCGTGTCACATTAACAAACCGGAAACTCCAACTTGTAGCTTACGGAAATTGAAATAAATTGAGATTTATACTTTAATCTAAAAGCATACACACACGTAGGAGTTTACAAACGTAATAAATCGTTAGTGTTATAAATTTAAAAAGCAAGAATTTTTTTATAATATAGTGATTGATAATTTATGCTTAAAATATAAAGTTGAGAAATTTTAAAATTAGATTTAATTATTCCATGTTGATAATAAATGTAGTAATTATATTTTATTTTATATTTTCTGGTATATTTTTCTTAATTATCACATATTTTAAATCATAAAATGTTCACGAAACAAAATTAATCAATTTTCTAAAAAAAATTATATTTAAATTAAACTTAACGATAACATAAATCTTTTTTCTACAAATACTAATTAATAAACATGATCATTTTTATCATACTTTACACGATGATTAAAATTAATAATTTCCGGAAGTATCAAATATTACAAAATAATAAAAAAATTATTTCTGGTATCTCATTTTACGAATTTTTCATTCTTATACTTCCTTGAGCATATTTCTAAATACTTGTACAGTAGAATGTCTACGTCAAAAAAATTTTGCACATCGCTGTATAGATATAATACGCTACCTGCTTACCAACTGTTTTATCCTCGTGGTAACTTTATCAGCAGTTTATCTCTAGTTCCGGAAAAGATTCGATAATTTGAAATCGAATATCATTTACCGACTATACAAGATTTGATACGTATATATCAAGTATCATACAGTTTTAGTATAAAATTATTTCATGGTATCAAGTTTTTACTAAATTTTAATTAATTAAAAAAAAAGTGTATATAATGATATTTTATCATCAGCAAAATTAGTAAAGGAATAAAATGTTTTAAACCTTTTAAACACTCTTGTGAAGTATATTTCGGTTTAGTCTAGTACAATAGCACACATCTAACGATAGCCGGTAATCGAACTCACAACTTGTGAATTACAAATCTAACGTTTTGTCGATTGTACTGTTTCTAGCCACGATTAGAAATATCTAAAAAAATTTAAAAACATGATTTAAGCTTGACATTTTTAATATAAATAAATTACGCATCAATATAAATTTTATCAAATTAAAAATTGAAATTGAAAAGGAAAGAACAATAAAAAATAAAATAATATAATTAATATAACTATAAATAGTCTGATAAATATTTAATTTTACGTAAGATCAATATTCAATCATAGATGGGAGGTATGAAATATATATCGGCGTGAACGTGTGAAAGTTAACTTTGTTAAAGCCAGACACTGTATAAGCGACTTGGTGACCTTCGTACTTTTACGGTCACTTGTGTATTATATATATTGCTTGCACGTTGTGTTACTGAGAATGTGAGAAATCAAAGCACACACGTAAAGACTTCCAACGAGATGAAAGAGAGAGAAAAAGAGAAAATTTATGCCATTACTAATCTTATTTCGAGGGAGATAATACACGAAAATTTATTTTCTGATAATATGATATGTATATAAAATAGGTGTGAAATTATTTAATTTACTGGCTTAGTCAATTAAATATTCGAAAATTTTTAAATTCAATATATCTTCTTAAATTTAATTACCAACACGATAATTTATTATCGAAATATGTTAATCATGAGATATACACATTATTATTTATGGCTTGACAAGATGCCATGCAGAATTTTTAAGATCACGAAACATTACAGTTTTACTTTTTTTTTATTTGTTTGGATGTAATGATTAAATTTATATAAAATTAAAAATAGCACTTTGATTAATTAACCGGATTTTGTTTTTAATATACATTTTAACACTACAAAGTAACTTCATTCTCAATTTAAATATGAAAAATGAAATGCATTTATATGCACATTAGTATAATAATTAATGTAATTGATGTAAAAAAAAATTTTTTTAAATACATTATCTAATTGAACTTGAATTATTTCAGGTACTGCTGCAGGCAGCAACGGTCTGGGAAGAAAGCTTAGCAACGCCAGTGCCTGTACCCGTGAAAAAAAACGACATCCTAGCAGGAACGGAATTTCTCTCAGTTTTCATAAACGGTGCTATGGCTCCTCGACCAACGAGAAGACGACTTAGCCTAAGACGTGGTGGTAACACTGTTCCAACGGACAACGTTCCTGCTGAATCGAAAAACGACGAAGCTAATATATTTCGAATATCCAGGGTACCGATAACGATAAAACCAACAGCACCAAGACAACAACAACAACAACATCGAACTACAATCAGGGACGAGGGAATACGTTACTATCCAATCAGTCATAAGCTATTGGACAACAGGCATCACAGTCTCGAAACGATTGTCGACGACTTGAACAGACCCGGTGACATATCTCCGAAATACATTGCGAAAACGAACGATTCACAACTTAGGAAAATAAATACTACGAACGGCAAAGCTTTCAATAAGCCAGCCAAACCGATAAACCAAAAAGTTATAGGTGTCAGTGTTACTTCTACCGTTGAAGCGACCCCTTACAAGGTCAGAGTTGAACATCATGATCCAAATGATGTACTGATAACTCGACCGCCTCCTGTGATGGCTACGACGGTACGATCATCGACACAAGATGCGACGCTATCTTCGACTTTCTCGCAGACAAGGTCAACCGTCATTTCAACGGATGTTACTTCGTCGCCAGCTAGGCTGGTTACGGAAGAACTAAGCAATATAGTCTCGGAATCTAATAGGAGTGAATTTTCAGTGGAAGAAGGTTCGCCAAAAACTAGTTCGCAAGATCGTACTGTCGTGACGACGAAACCTATACTGAGACATGAAACTTTATCTCCTGATAATCATCAGGATACCAGAGATTCAATTGGTAGCAGTAGTAATTCAGAACCTGTGGAACAAAGGTACGAGTATCCAGAGCAAAATTCTGAAATGAAAGAAATAAATCACGAGTTGCAGGAAGTTCATGAACCTATATTGAGAAATCAAGGCAGAAAAGTGGGGAGACATTTCGATGATACTTCTTATAATCAACCTGCTAAAATTTATAATACCAGACAAAATGGCAATGCTTACGATAATCAGCATCCAAAAGTTTATGGAGATTCGACGAAGATTTTTGGAGAACAGGCTAAAGCTTATGGGGAGCCAGAAAAAATTTACAGTGAACCAGCCAAAGTCTACTCGGAACCTGCCAAAGTCTATGGTGAGCCATCGAAAGTCTACAGTGAACCATCTAAGGTCTATGGTGAACCAGCAAAGGTTTACGGTGAACCAGAAAAAATTTATTCCCAGCCAGCACAGGTGTACAGCGAACCTGCAAAAATATATTCCGAACCAGCTAAAGTATATGGCGAACCGTCGAAAGTCTATGACGTAAACGGACAAGCGGTTGGGGAACCAGAAGAAAAAAATTACGAAGTAGACGAGGCTGTGAGTGTCGGTAGCAATGGTAATGTACACGGACCACAATCATTTACCGAGGCTACGAACATCGACGAGGACGGTCACAAAGTTGGCTATGTGGTGGAGGGTCGTAATTACAGGAAATATCGAGTCGAGGAGAGAACACCGGATGGATTCATTGTTGGTGAATATGGTGTTGTTAGTCATGATGATGGCACGTTGAGAGGAGTCAGATATACTGCTGACGGAACTATTAATCCAAGACTTATCTACGATGCTCTCATGAAATTTCTCGCGCTCTGATTTTGATTTTTTTGATTTTTTCTTTTTTTATTCTTTTGTGATGAAAAATTAGATAATTTTTTTTTTTGTTTTTGTAGCTGATGAGAGAAATGACTTTTTTATTTTTGTTTGTTTAATAGGACAATTAATTAAAGTGTTGAATTTTTGTACGTGTAAGCATGTCGATGCTTTTGTCTCTGCAGGATATCAAAAAGTGATATTGTGTATTACAGTGCCTTAACGTGTAGAAATAAGAAAGAAACTTATTTTTCAATTTGTAAATAAAGTAATCAGAATGATATCAAAATTAAACAAAAATTATACAATTATGTGAAAATTTTGCTAAAATTGTCAATGCGAAATTATAAATTTGTAAATGTTATGAAATTATTGCGAGATAACGAATAATTTTGTAGTCATTAAAATAATTTTCGATTGATGTAAAATTAAAATTCTGTAAAGGCTTGTGTTGGCATGATTGTGCGTACAGCTTTACAACATCGTTGATATAAACAATTTTGCAATTTTATTGCCATCAAGTCATAACGACTAATCGACTGATTTCTATTTTCTTTTTTTTTTTCTCTATTTTTTTTTATTCTGCTCTTGCCAACTCAACTGCCTCATTTTTTAATTTTAAGTACGATTATTAAACTCATAAGTCAATAGATCGCTAGATTACTTTAATATTATTTAACTAACTATGTAAAATATAAATATAACCATTTTAGAATTCTTGTCAAATTACGTTGTTATACTATTTATAGGTAAAAAAAAATAAGACTTTTAAAGTTAATCAAATTAATAAATTATTTTTATTTCTTTTTTCAATTTGAAAATTCAAAATTAATCATAATTTTAATTTTGTATTTATTCAAAGTTTCAATAATGGAATAACTTTGAATGTGTAAAAGTCCATTGTAACTAAAGTTAAATACTATGCTCTCACCTATATATTTACTATTTTCATCTATAGCATTAAAATCTTTGTATGCGCCTCTTGAATGCTTTTGTATATCTAGATGAGTACCTTTTATATACTTTGTATGATTTCGCAGTCATGATAGTTATTGATCTTTCAATCGAATGTATTACGATGATGATGATGATAATAATGATGAGTCATTACGAATTGCTGCAGTTCGAGTGAAAGTTTTATTATTTTCAATCTCTTTTATTTATAAAGTTTAAACATAAATTTTTATTGTAAAAAAATAATAATAATAAAAACACTTTAATCACACTTTGTTCAAAGTTTTAAAAAAGCTCGATGCTTTTTTTCTTTGAACAATAGGCAGATGCAATATAATAAACGCTTCTGTGACGAATAAGCATAAATATATATTAAAATTATCGTAGCTGCCAGAGCCTTCCGAATTTTAGAAGAATAAAAAATATTACTACCTTGGTTATACAAAAATATTTAATACCAAAGTAATTCTAAGTAACAAAAAAAAAAAAAATGAAAATCGTCCTCTTTTAATTTCACAATCTTCAAAATTATTATTTTTATTAACATTCATGTGGTCATCGAGATTTATTACATATAAATGTGTAGTAAGATTAAGCTTAAAAAAAAAAAATTAAGTGGACGAAATGCGCGTATATATGAAATCCGGTGTAAAGTAGGCTCCGCAGCTACGAAATACACTGCGTACTTGTCACGGCAGCGTCTCTTTCTTTTTTTTTTAATTTTTCATACATATAGCACACATGTCTTTGTACTCATGAATAATGGTAGTTATTTAAGTTATGACGCGTAGTGTGCGAAGGTATATAGTATACCGTACCGCTCTGTCATATATATGTATAATAGTATGCACGTATGCTGAGTATGCATGTTGTTAGTGTAACCACTAAAGCCTTTATTATAATTATATTGTAGTAATGTTATTTCGGTACGTAAGCCTCTTATTTAAGTAGGTACCATATTATTGTTATTTCCAATTACCTCCAAGTGTTGAGATAGTTCCTTTTTCGCGCGATTTATGACTACCTACTTATGTTATATATTACACATACTCATCTCTCTTTGATTTTGTTCGATGATTCGTATAAATATATAAACGTCCTTCGCATTCACAACATAATAAAAAAAAATTAAATACTCAAATCCTCTATATATAAAACCTCGACACTCAGTTTTACTGCAGGTAATATAGAATTAACGAACTCGTAAATAAAGATAAAAACAAAGACAGTCAAATATGATTTCAGACACGCGAATTTCTTCCCTTTTATACCCCCCTCCCCCCTCACGTATAATAATTTAAGATTAATTTTTTTTTTATTATTATTCATCGTATGTATTGTAAATGTACAAACGTTATCGAGTTTATTGTAATCATATACGCTTATTACCTCGTTATTACTTTTTTTTTTCATCATTCACACTACCATCCAAGCGAAGATGCAGAGTATGTTTGTGCATGTGTATTCTATTTGTCATTTTTATTCAACGTTGTAATCTTATATGTTAACGTGAAAATGACCGATACTTTTATTTTGTGCTAATGCATTCGTGTGATCTTATATGAGACTTTAAAAATAAATTGATTAAACTCGTTTTTAATTTTTTTATTTTTAATATATATTTTTTTTTTTTCAATAAAGTCAACTCGTCAATCGCTTGTCCAATGCTCGATTACATTATCAATCGATCTAAATAGTTGAATGAAAAAAAAAATGAATTATATGTGTGTATGTGTGTATGTATGTATGTATTTTTCGTTAAATAAGGCTACACGATGCCATAAATGCTAAGATTCTCGTACGCGATTAATGTACGTCTCGATATAGGTATAATATTTACAATCATTTTATGTTATACGCATGTAAAAGCGCCTGTACGCTGTCATTTTCTCAAATGCACTTTTGTAATAAATCCATTATCATGAAATTAAATTGTTTCTATTTATTATTGATTTTTTTTTTTTACTTGATTCCAAGCTTTAAAAATGATATACCTATATAAATTACTATAATTACTATTAATTTTTAAAATTTCAATTTTTTAAATGCTTTGTGCTAAATAAACTTATTGTACAATGTATAATAATTTATTTTTTGTAATTATAAAAAAAGAAATAAACTCATAAAAAATTTTCAAGTATAAATAAAGAATCGTTGTTTGTTAAATAAAATATCACTATCTAATAATAAACTAACAACAATCAATAAAAATACAGAGTAATTTGGCTAATATCTCATTTCAATAACTTCCCAAGTTAATTTAGCATTTGTTGAACAATCATTTTTCATGAACATAACTTAAATGACAATAAAGAAAAGTTATAATAGTAAAAAATCGACACATTTATGATATAAATAAAACAACAACCACAATAAAGTAGCAAGTACAGTAGTCGCGATTTTCCGATTGCCAAAGAAATAAAATAATAAAGAATTCAGAACGGATTGCATATAGAGTAAACCTTGGACAGGCAGGCGACCAAAGTAAGTGAAAAATTTAATTTGCATAAAGGCTTGTTTATGTGTGTAAGCTAACACTATGTGTAGTATAGATAAATATACAATTCGTATATATAACTAAAGTAGCGTCATTGACTTACAATCGATTGTTTATTTAACGAGTTTATGTGATGTATTTGATATAAATGTATAACTGATCGACTTGGATCTTGAATAATTTTCAATTCTTATAGACATGAAATAGGTGCCGAAGACCAAACGCGACAGATTACGTTTTATGGCGCCAGTAATAGATAAAAATATGCAAAAGATTTCTTGATTTGTACGACAGTGATATTAATTGTAAATTGTTTATATGTATTATTTGTATTAAGGGGAGATGCATATAATTAACAATGAAAATGCTTCGGTCGATCAATTTAATGTTGAATGATTTTATTTTATTTTACATGAATTATTCAAGACGTGTACATTTCAATCAATTAAGGCACTTTGTATTTTTTTTCTTTATTTTAGGTAATGATTTTGAGTTATTTCATTGATGACAATATTTAATTAATTAGGATAATTAATGGCTTTTAAAATGCAAACAATTATTCTAAAATATAAAAAAATTATTTGGGTCAAAAAAAATGTTTAATTTATTAAACTACTGTATAAAAAAATGAAAAGGATAATTTATACGTTTCAAAGATTAATCGAAAATCAAGGTCTCGCTTCCGTTGGCACTTATCAACAACTATAACTTTAAACAGAGCTTAACAACCGTATTTTATATTATAAAACATATCTAACATGTGTTTAGCAGCTGATATTCACAGAGTATTTTAAAAATACCACCTGTAATTTAATATTAATATGTTGAACATGATAAAAGTTCAAAAACTCATATGCTCCTTAAATTAGGTTCCTACAACCCAATTCATTACATACCCATGTATGTATCTTAAGGTATGTATGTATAATAAGTTGTCGCTTGAACATTAAAATGAATTAACCTCGTCGACACGACTAACACGTCGGAGCAAAATGTGATCTTTCGCACACTGTGGGATACTTTGTGTCGTTGCACGTGACGAGAGAGAAAAAGAGTGAGAGAGTGCAAAAAACTTGGCGGCTTGGCTCTCTTGCGCGACTGGTAACGGATTATTGAAAGCACAGATAAGGGTCAGATAGCGCGATATATATATACTTGTTTGAATTCTCGCGATTCCATTTGCTTTATATATATTGTATGTATACTTATATATTTGCCAGCAAAACACTTTTGCAATAGTGAAAGAATAGTCTCAATGAACTTTATATATATATATATATATATATATATATATATTATATATTGTGTGCCTTGAGAGAATTATCAAAGTCGCGGGATATGTTTTAAAAAGTAATCAGTTGCAAGGTCGTTTTTAATTGTTTTATTCAATTACAACAAAAAAATATTAAGTTTATGTTTTTCAAATTCATGTATTTAACAACAATAGTTATATATTAAAAATTTAATGTGCAAAATACAATTTTTTAAAAAATTATCAAGTGTCATCTTATCAAATTTTTATAATTAATAAAAACACTTTAACTGACACATATACACTGAAACAACTTTATTCCAAATCTCATTCTAGGAATCTCAAAAATTAATAAGATCTTATAAATCAAAAGTAAGAATAATAAATCGCAAAAATATGAATAATAACTTTATACAGAAGCGAAGAAGCTCTACGTATAAGCCAATTATAAGCCAAAATTATAATAAAACCACAGCGACATTTTTGCCTCTATATAATTTACATACGCCAAAGACAAAATAAAGAAAGCGTAGCAGAGACAGTAATAAAAGCCAGGGGATCCATTTAATATACTATCCCCTGAGTGAAGGCACGTCCTCGTCTCGACAGTGTACACAAAGTTGCTCGTTCACAGGCGTTTGCTTGCTTACTTGGTAAGTTAAGATAAGAATGGAAAATTTTCTTAAGAGCTCATGAAAAGTCTGTTACCGCAATCAAATTTTTCTCGGCTTTTTTTTACTTGCAGTTTTTGCGATGTTCATCTTTTAAATTTGCATTTTTTTTTCCCTAATAATTATGTTCTATTTATTGTTATACTGAATTGTAAAAAATCTGTAATTGTAAACAAGATTTATTAAATTATTTTTATCAGTGAAAATTAAACTGATATTTAGATTATTAAAAGATACTGTAATTACTACCGATCATCAATAATCGATTAGTATTGTAAGAAAAAAATTTTACTTATCTATTCATCGATTCATAACGCAAAAAAAAAGGTATTAATTTCAATGCTACATTTCGCTTACCATTACTATCAAATCAATAAACAAGAAATTCAATCATTATTCCCAACATATACACGTCATCAAACATAAAAATCTATTGGGATAACCCAAAGCCTATAACGTTTCTTAACCCCCTTTTCTGAAAAATTTGAAAGACAAAAAAACAGGCTTAATCTCAAGTCGTTGGCGCTTATAAAACCTGGCGCCAGTCGTTGATCGCACCCGACGAGACACACATCGTTCTCGGATTAACGAGCGTCTAGATATGCGATCGCGAATTTTTAGTTCGAGAAACATCGATTGAAATAAAAAAAAAAATAAAAAATAAAGAAAGAAAAAAAAATAAATAAAAGGTATATGTATATGTAGAGGAAGCGAATGGAAAAAAAAGAAGATAGGGTTGTACCGCAAGAGAAAGAGAGCCAGCCAGTGAACGTCCTTGAGTCCTTGAACATTGGTATTTTTCCCCTGCGGGTGTAATGTACGGTTTTTTTCATATATAACACACGATGAATGTTCGAGTGAATATTGACGCTGTAAGCGTGTCTGCTTCTTAACTTTTTATTTGCTTTATACCTATATTCATTATTAAGTATATAACATATGTATTATGTAGGTCTTTTAAATGTAATGGTGAGGTGTAGCGGAAAAGATGATAATTACTTTTGATGTGCTATTGAAGCGAAGTTTTTATTTATTTTTTTTCAATTTTAATACACTTGTTAAACAGTTTATTATAATTTCGAAATAAACTTAACTTTTTTATCAAAAAAAAACTACCTGCTATTAAAATTTTTTTTTTTAAATTGTTAAACTTTTGTACTGTTGTTGGGTACACATGTAATTTTTGAAATTTTATATGCAAAACATGTCATTCGATATCCTGTCTTTGATATCTTACTTATATGTGTACTTACATACAATTAAACTTGAATTGACAAAATCAGATTTATCATAAAATAAACATTTACCTTAATCTGCACAAAAAAAAAAAAATAAAAAAAAATTCCAAACCAATCATATAAATAATTTAAAAAACCATCCCTTATATACATTTGAACCCCTTTCCTTTTAAAATTCAATAACTTTTCCGCGAAATTGCCAAAGAGTCCATTAACGCAATAAGCCCATTAAAACAAAAATACATCCTCCTCGACAAATCCTCTTGCTGACAAGAATGAAGGAGGGGGACCATCGTTCTAAACCCTTACCATAGCGTAATTCCATACAAGGGGGGGGCATGGTATAAGCGCAACACTTCCACACCCTCCATCCTTTCCACTTGAAACCTCTCCCCCCCCCCCATCCCCTACCAACAGATACAGCAATATGGCTTGACGCGCAAAAGACAAAGGGTTTAAAATCAATTTAGGCGTTCTCACGCCAGAGTGAAAGCCATGTAACACACTCTAGGTAGGGTAGTAAATAGATGTAGGGTAAAGGTATGATATAGATATATCTATCGTCCTTCCGTCCTTCCTTCCTTGCCTCCCTGTCACTAGGCAGCCGGACGTGCTTTGACCGGTAAGGCAGGGATAAGGCATTGCCGACACTCGGTCTGTGTCTCTGGATTATATTCCACACACCGACGACGATATTCACTGCATTCACTACGAGAGCTTATACAAGAGAGAGAACGAGAGAGAACCCACACTTGATATATCGTTAAGTTTATACGTATACGCGAGTTACATGCTCCCTTAGCCCTTGGCTTTATGTACATATTGTATAATAGAGAGAGAGAAACTATGGTAAACATAGCCACGCGACTTGTTGATAGTAAGTAAGTACTACTCGAGTGTATCAGCATTGCACGGGATGAAAAATAACCGAAGCGCATTTGTACAAATAATTGAAATAGTAATCCATGCACGCGTTGTACTTTCTTCAATGACAAATGATAATCTTACAATATATTATACTGCTTGTATCTATGTTGAACTTTTTATTTATTGTAACTCTGAAATTGACATGTCTGTCTGTGTCTGTCTGTCTGTCTGTTGGAAGTTTATTTGAGATTTGAATTGATGAGAGGGTATATATTATATAGTATGTAGCTTGTGGAGATTTTGGTAAGGATTTGATATAGTTTAAATCCGACACTCTTATTCCCCTGAGGGATACACGTGACTTTGCATGCAGTTGAGATTTTTTCTTTTTTTCTTATGGTCTAACGCCTTTTGAGTGGTATGTGTAAGTAAAATTTAGTTGATGCTGGGTAAGCTGTTATATCGATTGATGAAACTCTTTTTTTCTATTGTTATTTTGTGTTGATTTAAAGTGGAGCTTAGGGAATACTATTTTTCTGTTAGCGAGGAGTATTTGATAGATGCATGTACTTGATTGACAGTATTGTAAATGTAAATATATTTTTTAAATTTTGAAATTTTTTTTTATTGATTTATGGTTGATTAAAATCGATGTTTTCTACTTAAAAAAATTATTTTTTTTTAATTTTATTGTTTACAATAAAAGATCCTTAATATTCTCTTACATAATTCATGTCAGATCTTCAAATTTTATCAGATCACAGTAACTTTTGATACATCATCCCATCAAAGACATCATAAAATTTCTTTATAAAAATCCTTACTACCTATATATTTGTCTTTATAATCATAATCTAAAGAATCCTCTTATATTTTATACATTCACAACAAACAAACAAAAAAAAAAGACTCCTCGATCATCTGATCCTAATCAAAACCCAACCTTAATATATATCTTTTGTCTCATTTCCTAAACTCTCCTCTTATAAAATCAAGAGACAAAACATCATCATCATAATCATCAAGTCGAACAAAATAAAGAAAATAAAAAAAAATCAACCATTCTCACCCTCTAACTTTAAACTTTAGAATTGAAAAAGCAATTCTATACTTAAACAAAAAAACTCACGTGCGCATCCAAAAAGAATCCAGTCGAAAAGTGTATAAGTATCGCATTCGCGCAGGTATACCATACATTATTCAAGTTGAACAAGAGACCAAGTTGAATGAGAGAGCGGTATACTGTTTTATACGCGAAAGCTTGAAACGAACAGCGGGCAAGTGATCCCCAGATCTACTTGTATATATGTTTGAAGTCTTGTTGTAAGAAAAAAAAATAACACACAGTGAAAGGGAAAGAGCAAAAAAAAGAGCATTGAGAGTAGGGTGTTTGTTGAGAATGATGAAGAGGGGTTTTGTAAACGAGGTATGTATATATACATATATATGCGTGCGGGGGAGGCCGATTAATGAGAAAGAAATTAGTGTTGCGTGAAGGTACGAAGACCAGAAGCAGGGGGGTATTTTCCCCCTTCCACACCTGTGCACTCTGTTACGTGAGTTTTGTTTTGGAGGACGATATACTCTTGTTTTTTTTGTATATATGTCAGGTTCTTTTCTTTATTAATATGACGATGTATTCTTTTTAATTTTTTTTTTTTATTTTAACTGATGAATGCTTTATCTGCATAAGTGAATCTCTTCTTTTGATTCTTGCTTTCATTATTATTGTTATTATTATTGTTATTATTATTGTTATTATTATTTTTAGACCGTGTGAATTTAATCGTCTCTTGTTTACAGTTGTACTCAAGTATGTGTGGGAGGTACTGGCTTTGAATTTCTATTAAATGAAGAATTTCAAAATTTCTAAAATTAAGTTTATCTAACTTAATATGACTTTAATAATTAAAAATAAATAAAAAAAATAGAGAGAGCAGACATGTGTTCACCTGCAAAATTCATCGTAATAAAAAGCAAACATTTCTCAAGTAAAATGTCTGAGGGTGGAAAAAGGTAAGCTTCACTCAATCGTCTGACCCTCTCTTTACCAAATTCTCTCTTTCTCATAGGTACATAAATAGTAAACCCTCTTTGCCAAGACACGTTCACTCTCGACAAACCTTACGACACACATTAATATATACATACACGCCCTCGCAAAGCCGAAGAAGTAAGGGATACAAAGCTCACTCTCATACCTGTTTTCTGTGTCGCCTTTATATACATATATACGCATATATATACTCTCAAAACTTAGATTCTTTGATAAAATGTACCTTCCAGTTCTCTATTCAAAAATCATTCTGCAGAGAGGAGAAAAATGTTGAATGTGTGTATAATATGTATAAAAGCACTGATGGAAATGTCATCGCCTTCTCTCTTTTATAAAGGTATACGCGATCACTGATGGTAGTATAGTACGATGGGATAGCGATGGTGACATTGCTGGGTTATAATATGTGTACGCCATGAAAGATCCTGTCCTTCCTGATTGTCATCACTGCTCGGCCCATGACGATTTTTCAATTCTTATTTCATATTCAAGATTTTGTTGTGTTTATCATGAAAAAAAAATCTTGAGGGTGTCTTTAAAGAAGGGGAGGAAGGGTGGCTTGTGATGATGATGATGACGATTGAAATGAGGTTATTATTATTATTATTGTATATTTCCTAAAGATGTGACGAGATGACGTTGCTTAAATTTAATTCGTTTTATACTTTTGTCATATTAGGGTTTTTATTATATCTGGTGGAATTTTGTCTGGAAGTAAGAGAATAATACTTACATTGCGAGTTGATTTAGGCGAAGCTGATTTTATTTCTTTTTTATAAAAATGACAATTGCGCGATCTTTTAAAAATTTTTCAAAATAACATATTCTCTTAACATTAGATGTCATCATTATTCTCAAAAAATATTTTAGTAAGATGTCAAAAAATTCGTATATTCTTATAAAAGAAAAATACTGGACTGATCATCGCTTCTCATCAAAGTCATAAATATAATCTGAAAAATTTTTCACAGAAACTCGAAAAAGAGAACAAAATAATAAAGTATGGTGTTTGTACTAATGGAAGGATGATTTGTCAAGTAAGTGGAAGCTGAGTGGTTGCCATGGGACAACAATGAGAATGACGTTAAACGATTTGTCCCTGTCAGATATATTATGTCAGGCAGCCGCGAACGCCATTATCGTCTCGCTGGAAAATTTTACAAAAAAGACTGTGGTTATCACTTTGCTCGAGGGCTTCTTGCTTTTCTTTCTTTTTTACAGTACGTCAGATGTAACATTTTTTTTTTTTTTAATTTAGTCTTTGTAGTGAATAGAGTCTAAAATGATATGATCATAAATAACGTTCTTGGTACTTTTGAGCTTCTAAGCTTGAGAATCGAAAGTGAAGTGATAACTTTATCATGTCAGAGAACAATGTTTCAAAACTTTTTACTTGATGTAAAATTGAAATATGATTTATTTTTGTTAGATGAAAAAGTGGAAATTATAATTTTAAATTTAATTAATCATTAAGATGAATTTGAATTCGTGTCTAAAAATAAACACAATTTTAGAATTAGTGTTCTAATTTCAAAATTAAACTTACATGTTACCATAAACGCCAGACAATACAAGGTATACAATTATTTACATAAAGAAAAATTAAAAATATAAACCCCTATATAAAAAGCCAAAATAACTCATCAACGCAAAAAAAAAATGTCAAACCAAGTGTACCTACTCTTCCTTTCTCTCTACCCATCAAGGTATGTAATTTAATAAAAACGCGTGTCTCTTCAACCTATTATAGTATACACATAAAAAAGGATGAAGAGCCAACTAAAGAAGCAAGAAGCAAGAATCCAAGGCAGCTCTCGATCTTGAGAGCAAGAGCAAAAATAAAAAAAAAAGTAAAATAAGAAGTGAGACACGAAGACAAAGCTCGTTTTGCTACATTGAAGCATCACATGATATAAAGCATATATGTATATACCTATAGTACGTGAGAGTAGTACAAGTGCGGGAATCTTTCCCACAAGTTAACAAAAGCCGTGAAGACTCGATGCGGGCCAACGTTGTCGTCGTCGTCGCTGCATCTCTTTTACTTTAATACTCTCATCGTCAACGACAACTCTACGACGGAGGTCTGCTCTCTCTGCATCGAGTGCATTTTCGTTCTCTCCTCCCCTTCCTTGATTTCACCCTCTAAAGCATCCCTCTCTAACTAAAACTCTCCTCAGCATCGCCCGCTTCTTCTTCTTCTTCTTCTTCTTTCACCAGGTAGTAGTTATAGTAGCTCTCAGCTTTCCTCAAGTGGCTCAGGGTTACTTTATTTCTTTTTTTTTTACTCACGCATCGTCGTACTATACGCTTAGGCATTTATTTTCATCCCTCATCTCTCTTTTACTCTCTATAATATGACATTCGCTCGCATCTACCATATAAGCGGTAAGGTACTTGAATTACTACGATCAAGCTAAATATTTATGTCGTGCGAATAAGTGGATAATCGCCTGCTGTGACATTGTTCGGATTGATTTTGCTATTTTTTTTCTTTTACTTTGAGTACTCGATTTTTGCACTCGTTAAATTTTACGTTTATTTCCATGCAGGGTTAGAGTATTGGAACGTGTTGATACTTGATTACATTATTATTCTTTTTTTTTTTTCTCTATAATCGCAAAAAATATATAATTTGAAATTTCTGTACATTATTTATGATTAATAAAATTGATTAATTATAATTTCATTAATCTCATTAATTGATAATGAGATTATTAAAATTTATAAATAAATCTATCGACCATACAAATACACAAATGATTTCTCGCAAATATAAATAAAAAAAAGTTGTCTCTCTATTCTCCTCTACATTTTATCCTCGAACCAAAAAAAAAAGCCAGAATACTCACACACATCCAACACAACACCTAACATACAACCATCCCCCAATAGGTATATCACACGCAAAACATAACACTCACATAAACAAGAGAAGAGGAGATCGTTCGCACGCAGTTATCTTCTCTCGCCCTCGCAAAACAGAAGCACCGACTAAACAGCTCAGTCATCGTATACGTATAGGTATATTATAGTCTCATCTAATGATAGGCCATCTGACGATCAGACTCGATTATATTTTTCACGTGATACTTGTAGTCAGTTCCCATGATGGTTTATATATATAGGTACCTTATATGTACCTATCATGCTTAATACGTAGATGTATATAATATGTACGAGAAGAGATGATCGCTTCTGATGGCGTATGGCGTTTACCTGTCTTAATGATCATCCAGCTTATTTTAGTCTTACGCTGACTCATAACTTTTCCTATACAATTAATCGGATTATTTTTCTATTTTTTTTTTTTTTCTTATTTTTTGGAGGGAAAATTTTTAGATGATCTTGTTATAATTATTGCGAGAGATAATTTTAACTTGATTAAATAATTTATTGTATATTTTTGAAAAATTATTAAATTTTATGAATTGATTACATTACATTGATTTTATCAAATACATAATTTGTGAAAGCAAAAGATTAATTAAAAATTATTAAAATTGTTTTAAATAATTATCGCGTAATTATTTCATCTAATTTATTTCTTAAAACCTTCTCTTTCCCAACAACATAATTCATCCTTCGATTAAAAAAAAAATCTTTAGCATCAAATGTAAAACAAACATATATTGATAAATGTATACACAGACACGCGCATAAATAAACATCTAATGATCGGAAAATTACAGACTGGAAAGCATAACACGCGTGAAGAAAAAAAAAGAGGGAAAACCAGTAACGTCTGCCTAAACATACACATACACGTCGATTCTATCTATATTACACAGGTAAATCCACTACACAGACACATATACACAGACACACACATAGTGAAAGAGAGAAAAAGAGAGGGATATAGAGAGCATAAAGAGCAGCAAGCCATCGTTAGATACATATAGCGTGTCGGCTCGCAGAGCCAGTCAGAGAGCTCGAACGACATGAGTATATTCTCCTACAGAGTAGAAGGCATCAAGCCGGGGCGAACGCCAGACTGCACGTATAATACTACGCGCATGCGGGGGAGAGAAAGGTATATACCTTGGTATATATATAGCAATCCCTTTTAGGCGGAGCTGTGGACGCTCGAGGGCGTGGTGTAGGAGAGTCGCGCGCCTTTTGCTCCCTTCTCTCTCTCTCTCTCTCTTTTCGATCCTCCCCACTCTTCTTATGTATACTCGCTCACCCTCACTCTGACTCGCTGTGTCTCTCTTTCTCTCTTATTCTGGCTTAATGGTTTTATTGACTGGAGAGCGAGACTATATAGGGAGTATATGTATGGATATGGGTAGAGAATTTTTTTTTTTTGATCGCGATTATAGCTATCTATGTTATTACGTATGTGATCGTTGGATTTTCTGTTTTTTTTTGTGAAAGAGGAGGGTGGTGGGGGTTTTATCAGAGCTCGCGTGCGAGTAATGACGATGAGTCGCGCGTCAAGTGCATATATACATATATATATACCTGCGTCGTTAGAGTCAACGATGTGTGACCGAAGAAGAGCTCAGGAAGGGATGATTCGCACGATTACTCTTTGGGTCATGTTATGTTGTGTGTATGAAAGTTGGGTTTTTTTTTTTTTCTTTTTTAGATAATAATGTAGGGCTTGCTTATTAACGATCGTGCCTATATAGTTTATTAATTGGCAAAGTTTAATTGATGTGAGATGATATAAGCAATTTATTCTTTTTGTTTTTGTTAATTAAATTAAAATTTATTAAATTATTCTTATTTACATATTCTAAATGTAATATTTGTAAAAATAAATTTCAAAATTTATAGTGTTTATGAATATAATATATTGAGACTTGAAGCAGCTTAGTTAGTGGAGCAATGATTTCGGAATCTACAAGTCGTGGGTTCGATTATTGGCACTTTGCGACCTGGCTATTGTTCAAGTACCTATATGCTTAATATACTCAATGGAGTATCAAAAGGCATTACAAAAGTTATAATATTTCTCCTGTAGTTGCAAAGAATCATTCCATAGATTTTAAAATAATAGAAGAGTAATAATTTTTTTTATTACTACATATTATTGCAAAAGTTAATATATATTTATATTTTCATAAAAAATTATTACTCTAATTGTTAATAATTGTTACACTATAATGTTCAAAAAGTTAATACACACAATTCACTTTTTTTATTATTAAAACCTAACAATATCAAAACAAAAAAAAAGAGAGAAAGAAAAGAAAAGTAAAAGACATACTCTACCAGCACTCAAATTTTAATGATAAAAACACTTTTCTTTATTACTATCCACAAGAAGCACCAATTCTCCTGACTATTAATAACCCGTAACATAAAAAAGCCGATAATAAAAAATAAAAAAGAGAGAAAAGTGAAAATCAAATTTCGTCACGTTTGTCAAAAAGAATGAATCAAATAAAAAATAGCCGTCGTCGTCTCGCAGAGTTACTACCACTAGCAGTAGCAGTAGTAGTAGTAGTATCAATTCATACTTTCAGCCCTCGTCTCCTCTCTCACGTCTATATAGTCTCCGAAGCAATAATGGTTGTAGAGACAGTATATATAACTCGTGGGATGACGATAATGGAATTCTCAACGGGGGGTGTAGTAGTAGTAGTAGTAGGTAGCAGTAGCAGTAACAGCATAAGCTCACTTTCCTCCCTTATTTGACGTGCGCTCGCGGCAGCGAAATGTCACCCTCTCTTCTTCCCCCCTCTCTACACCTATATACTTAAACTACCTCGCTTATATACCTACCATACTCGATTTCCCACTGCAAGCGAGAGGGGCTCTTACTTCTCTTCTCGTCTCGTTCTCTATGGCAAGCAATTTGATTAGCGTTTCCCCATCTTCTTCTACCCCCACCCGTGTGAAAGCTTGCGCCCGCAAGGTAATAGCACGTGTTCGATACTTTGGTATACATATATACAGTCTGTGAATGATAGTGGCTTGATTATGGCTTGGTGTATATTTGTTGGCTAAAGCTCTGATGTTTCTGAAACATTTGATATGTTCTCTTGAATTAGTCGCTTTATCATTTAATTTTTGACCTTACGTTTTGTAATAATTGAAGAAATTTATTTATTTTTATTTTTGATAATTAAATTTGATATTGTAACAATAAGATTTGATGTCTATTGGATCTTTTAAAACCATCTAATCTGCAACTTGAGATTGTCTGGAATATAGCTTTAAAATATTATCAAAAATAAAATATAACAAAGCTGATCTAATTACCTACACCTTGCTAGTAAAAATGTAAATATATTCTTACAAACTTTTTCATTTTTCTTCACTTTAATTGTGAAAAAAAAAAACAAAAAAAATTAATTTTACAAGTAATCCAGCAGAAAAGCCTCTCGATCACTCATTACGACTCCCATGCACTTTGCATATATTATTATAATCCCAGTTATAACAGTCGTCGTCAGAGACAGGTTCTTTACACTTTTCCCTTGTATATCCCTCTTCCAGACAATACATATAAATCCATAAATCGGTACTCAGACTAACAACAATATATCATATACGTACGCATACACATTCAATATATTCTTAAAAGAGATCGTAGCGATACCACTGCAAAATACACTATGTATATATATATCCTAAAACGTGATTTTTCCTAGATGTTCGCGCTACAGACAAACAGCCAGACAGACACCTTTCTATATTTTCGTTATATTATATATATGAACAAGTTGCAACTGGCTTTTTCAATGCCATTGACACCCTCATCCTACTACTACTGCTACCACACTCTATCTTCTCAAAAATTTTTGAAAAGGGATCTCTCTCTCTTTTTCTCTTTTTCTCTCCTTAAAGGCCTAAACGACCGGAAAATCCGCGGTACTAGCCTCGACAGCACGTACGAGTACTTCATTTTTGCTAATATATAGGTATATGGTATACGTATATACATACACTTCCCCAAAAAATGGCAGATAAACAGAAAGAGAAAAAAAGACTTCGAGAGAAGATGAGATTCATGACCTGGCGCCAGTCTGTCGGCATCTATTGCCTATATATATATGGATGGTTAAATGTATTTATGAGGTCTGTACTTTGTTTTAAACGGACTGCTGATGCTGTTGTTGCAGTTGCGGTACGTATATAAAACATAACGCTTGAATATTATATCCCTGTGTGTATATAAAGGTTAAATGGAAGAAAAAACTACTTCTACGGACTTTATCTACTTGATCGAGCTTTGTCGTCGATTGTCGTCTGCCTGAAGTTTATTCTTCCTTTTTTTCTTTTTTTTTTTTACTCACTTACTTTTTTGCAAGGCTAAAAGATACCTATGCTGTTGTGTAATGTAACTGGACGAGATATATTAGGTATATATAGTTTTTGCACCTGGGGATAATATATATGACTGTATGTATATTATAAAAGAGGCTAAAAATGCGCCGGTCCTAATACGCAGGTATTTTTAAAGCAATCAAGTGATTAACGCCTAACGACATAATAGCTGCACCAGAGGATAAATACAAGGTAGCTCCTGCTGTTGATGCTGATCCTCCTGATGATAAAGTGTTTATCGTCTCTGGCTTGAGATAAAGTTTGAATATAGGAAAGAAAAATTATTGCTATATAGCAGTTTAGCTAAAGGATTTTTAGAGTTTTATATATTATGAATATAAGATTTGTAAAAATTTAAAGGATTTTTTTTTTTGGTTTTAAAAAAGAATATACAATTTTTTTTACAAATGTATTAAATTAAAAAAAAACATTTTATTATTTAAAATATTATTTTCAATTACATTTTATAAACGTGTTTCGTATCTTAAATATAAACGTATGTATTTTAAACTTATTACAAAAAAAATGAAAATGAAAATACATTATTTTCATTACAATTAATCCATTTGATTTTTCATTAAATTAATTTTAATTTATTTTAAACAACGAAAATAACAAACGGAACAAAATCATTAAGGTATTAGCATTTAAATATATACATATATTTTAGGAGAAAAGAGCCAAGCCAAGAGTGAAAGTAAAATCGTAAAATCGGCCTACCTACAGCCTATAGAGAAGAGGCCTTTTTGAATTTTCTGGCACACAGGGTCGGCTTACCTTGTAAAGGTGGTGGTAGGGGCAGGTAAATGAAAACAAAGTGTGTATGTGTGTGTGTGTGTATGTATATATAAAGCTTACATTGTTTCAACTTGTAGACAGGTAATTAGTTGTGCAGGTGCATTTCTATCGTTTTCTCAAGAAAACAGCCACGTGTCTTACCTATACTATGAATTTTGACACTGGACTAGTTAATTGCTACAAAATACTCGGTAAGTGCTCTTCTTTTCTCTTGTCTTACCAAGTATTATATGATTTAAATTCTTATTTTTGAACTTTTGATTTCTGATGGTTTTACGTAATAGTATTAGCGTTCTTGATTTAAATAAAATATTTTATTCTGTTTTAAAAAATTCAGAGACGTAATGCAGGTACTTGAAAACTTTTTATTTTAAAAAACCTTATATTCTATCGATTTATGAAAGAAAATCAATGTTTATGTATGGTTTAAAAAAAAAATTTTTTTTTTAACTTACTTTCATAAATTTTTATATTTGTTTGTTGGTAAAATTATATTTTATATTAAATAATTAAATTTTTATCATTTCATTTTTAGTAAATAATTATAAAAATTTTTTGTAGTAGTTAATAAATAATAAATCAAGATTATTTTTATATTAATAAATTTTGTGAACATTCATAAACCTTTTTTTTTTCAAACATCATTTCTCATTCAAAATTTTTAATAAAAATTAAAATTTAAAAAAAAACATAATTTACAATCACTCCAAACTTACAATAAAAATAAAATAAAAAAATAAAGTAAAATCAATGTCAAAAAATTTTCACCTTCTTTCAAAATCAAACACAGAAAATGCAACAATTATTTATAATAGGTTTATAAATATAATATATTATACATATCTCTCAATTAACCTGGAAAAGCTGAATGAAACGTGACAAAGTACAAGACTATTTAGCTTAAGATACAAAGCTTATATACTTAACGAGTTGGCCCACAGCGAAATGTATTGGTACCACTACGTACATAGAAAGCAATAGAAAGAAAAAAAAAATAAGAAAGAAAGAAGCAAGAGATTACAATGACCGGTATACTCGGTATATTGAAAACGAACCAGAAAACATCTATAGGTAGTAGGTACATCTCTGATTATCTCTGGCGCCGACGACGGCGCGCCAGACAGCTTCTTGGGTTTTTCTGCAACGACATTGTCTGTACACGTAAAGAGATACCAACATACGCATACATACACTGCTTGTCTAAAATAGAGGAGAGTGGGAAGGTAAGAGAATAGAAGCGCGTCTCAAGAGAAAAGGACTTTACAGCTTGCAAAGAGAGAGAGACAAAAAGAATTAGAGAGTAATTTTACTGCCTTACTGGCTCTATCTCGATCTTGTTAGGTCATCCACTAGTTCTATAATATACGCCTGACCAAATGCCTATATAGATATTTTTACTCTTAAATATAGGTATATCGGTACAAAAAAATAGAACTAGTATAAACACACCTTGCACACTCAGCATCGTCTCGCATAAGGTATACTTATACTACTTAAATTTGAAAAAAAAAAAAGCGCAAACAACTTTTATACATCTTTACATATTTCTGTATCCACATACATGAAAATAAAATAATACTTACACTTTTTCGTTGATATCAAACAATTCTATCTTGATACGTACAGCAAGGTCCAATTGTTTTTAATTCAAAAAGTCCGTCTTACATACCCACACACACATAATCCGTCATTTAAAAAAAAAAAAAAAAATAATGGGGGAAGCGAAAGAGTGTACAGGTCTTATTATTCTTTTGCACTTGGTGTTACATACAGAGTGCAGTTATAGAGAGAGCAGCTACCTGCTCCCGCGCGCAAAAAGACGTTGAGTTAAGAAAAAAGCCACCCTCCTCACATGTACACAGATCAAGGGGAGAAATTTTATATTAAGGGATCCAGCTTGCTTATACATACACTTGCAATGCATACACACATAAATCTTTATAAAATAACGTAAGGAGAGGGTGCCTCTACTTGTTAAAATTTAGAGCAGTAGTAGTAGCAGTAGCAGTAGCTAAAAATGAGGGGTGTATTTTCTCCGGAAGTGCTTTGTATAGGTATACCTATATATGAGAGCTTATACCTTATGGAGCTAGTTCATGAAGCTATTGCTGCTACTGGGCGGGCCTCGCGCCTCTCGAATTCTCATATTATGTGTTGGTGCTCATTTACGGATAGAGAGAGAGAAAGGCGATATAGAAGCACTTCGTCAAAAGCTGAGTGTTATAGTCGTAAGAGAGAAAGAATGAACGATGAAGGTGGATTGAATCTGAGGGAAGTGGGCGTATAGGTATATGTTGTATGAGGGAGAGGATAAAATTGACATACTATACACGTGTACATCCACCTTGCATTTTATAAGAGAAGAGAGTGAGGGAGAGAGATGGGCGAATGTAAAACGATGAAAATGACGCGATGATCATGCCGGTGTAATTCGAGATATTATACCATCGTATAAGAATAAAAAGAGAGATGATGATGATGATGATGATGATGATGATGACGATGACGATGATGTGTACCCATACCGATCTTTTTATTTTTTTTCCTTTTATTAAATGCCTTTTATTTTTGAGGGAGTAAGGTAGTAGCTGCAGCAAAGAGGATATACAAAGAATAAGCTTTTTGAGAGAGAAAAAGACTTACACATACATGTGCGCGCTTACTTTCGTTATGGACCTTTTGCAGTATATGTATATAATATAAGGGCAGCCTAGTCGACTAACAGAGCGTACATATATATGTATATACATGCAGTGTATGAAGAGGGCAGTTCTCAAGTTACGTCATTCTCCCCCGCATTGACGACTATAGAACCACGTTGACGATGAAGGCTTTATTCTCTTTTTTAAGAGAGAGAGAGAGAGACTGGCAAGCGGCCATTCATGAGAGACACATCAGCGAGTAAAAGTTGGAGGGGTGGGATGGATGTATACTTTTATAGACCGAGAGTCCTCTCTTTTACTCTCTCGTGGTAAAGGCACGCCTTCTCGATCTTCTGCTTCTTCTTCTTCTTCTTCTTCTTCTTCTTCTTCTTCTTCTCTCTTTATATTGTATGTCCGTCGTTTTATTTTACTCGCTTGGTCCCAGCTTTAAGACGTCAAAAGAGTACGCCCGCGTATATATGCACGAAATAAAAGGAGAAGAGCGAAGGCGAGAGCGTCACTTTGTGATTTTTTTTTCTTTCTTTCTTTTTTTATTTTTCGGTGAACTGGTCTCTTATAGGTATACGTATATAGGTATATGATCGAAATTGAAGATTGGACTTGTACTCTGTCTTTCTTTCTCCACTTTTTTTTTTAAGCTTATAACTACTATACGAGATGTTCACTGCTTTTCTTTTGCTACCTACTGAAAAGCTGCTGCTACTGCTCTCGAGACATTGTCCAAACACAATAGAGCCTGCTTCTGAGATAATTAATTTCTACGTAGATATACGTATATACTGCGTGTGTGTATATATATATATATAAGCAAATGCACAAAAAGGGGCTGTTATACGGTTTAAAAAAATTTTTTTTTCTATTTCGAGATATGCTACTGATAATTAATATGTGGTTTCACGTACTTTTTCATTTATAACTTTTTTTCAAAAATAGGTAGAAGAATTATTTAAAATAGAAATTAAAGTGCTATTAATAAGCTTCAATTTCTTTTTTGAATGAATCTTCTACCTATCTTAGAAAAAAAGTTACAGACAAAAAGGTATAAAAACACATTAAATTGTGATCGTATTATTTCCGGTTGAATGGTTATAATATTATTTCATCGGGAAATTTTGAATTACGTGTTTTTATACTGTTTCGTCTGTAACTTTTTTTCTAAGATAGGTAGAAGATTCATTCAAAAAAGAAATTGAAGCTTATTAATAGCACTTTAATTTATATTTTAAATGATTCTTCTACCTATTTTTGAAAAAAAGTTATAGATGAAACAGTACAGAAAAACACATATTAATCATCATAAGTTTTTCACGTATTTTGATACCTTTTTACTTGTAGTTTTTTTCTTACAAAAGATGGAAAAACGATTCAAAAAAGAAATTAAAGTGCTAAAAATCTGCTTTAATTTATTTTTTAAACGATCAAAAATTTGAGTGGAACCAAAGTTACAGGGTGACAAATAATAAAAAAATAATTAATTTCCCTACTAATTTATGTGTTTCTTTATGCTTTACAAGCAGGTATCTTTGATTCTAAAGAATTTTTTCAATAGCTTGATAAGCCAAATTTTAGGTTTTTTTTAAGTTTATGAATCTCTTTTTTAAATCGTTTTTATATTTTATTAAGAAAAAAAGTTATGGGTAAAATATATATAGAAAATAAATTGAGCGAGGTTCTTTCTTTTTTTAAATGGAGAATAGCTTGTAGTTTGGAATGGAAGAGGTATCGGTTGACCAGCGTCCGAGCTTTTTTGCTTTTTTTTTTTATCTTCTTCTTTCGACGTGGAAGATTTTAGTTTGAGTTATCGACTGGTTTTTATGATTAAATTTAGGTCTATCATGTTGTATTATGCTCTATTTTTTTTATGATATCTGATATTTTTAAAATGACACTTTTGTGTAAATTAAAAATTTTTCTTGTTTATTTTTAATTTAAAAAAAAATTTCTTACATTTCAAGTATTTTTAATGACTAATTAAGAGAAAAATAAGTAAAACAAAATGGGCTTGTCATTGACAGTAAATTGTTTTCTCACCATAAAAACAAAAAAAAAAAGAGTATACAATCACATTATTAAACGCGATTAACATCTTATTTTCAACGCTTGAACGACTTGTAAATCATATTGCAGGCCAAAAAAAAAGTAATGAAGATAGGTAGTCAGCTCATAAACAAGTGTTTCACAAGCATATATAATACATAAATATATATACAAAACGCAATAAAAACACAGGTCGACAACACAAGCGGTTATTATATATACACATAGCGGTGATTTTCCATCGAAGTGTTATATTGATTTACGGAAATCCGAAGCTCGTAAAAACAAAAAAAAAATATAGACCAAGAGAAAGAGGAGGAAAAAAATATAAAAACACGCTAATCGATTTTTAGCACAATCGATAACCATGTATGAGAATACGATATACATCAAAAAGGGGAGGGTGTAAGAAAAAAGAAAAAGAGAGCACGCTTTAGACTACAACACACAACCTGTTGCAAGAATAACCCACCCGCACATTTTTACTCTACGTATTATATTATGTCTGACAAACGATCACATGATGCAAAGTGTTAAAAAAAAAAAGAAGAAGAAGGGATAGTATATACATAGAGAGCACATGAATTGAATTTCGCTCTTTTTGAAGAAAGGCCATGGGAATAAAATTGAGAGAAGAGCATATGGTTTTTGGTATATACATATATACCAGGTATCGACGTTTCATTTTTATATATAAAAGCTGTGACTAGAGAGTGATGTATCCGTATGGTATATACCACCACGTAGCGTTATACTTTCGGCTTTTTGTTTCAATAGCTCGAAAAAAAAGAGAGGGGGTGTATGTAAAAGGTCGATGAGGGAAGTTTTGGTGGTACCTGCGAATTGGAGTGTATAGGTATATATAGGGGGATGTAAGAAGGAGAGAGAAGCTACGTATATCGATGTTTTGCCATATGCTGTGTGTAAGTGTATGGATTGATCCCACGTGAAACGATGCCACCCTCGCTCTCTCTATTTCCCTTCTTTCTCTCTCGATCGCTTGTTTTGTAATTTGACATGGGAATTTTTTGATCTTGTTGAATGATGATCTTTTGAGGCTGTAAGGTAATATACAGCTGATATAAACTTATAACACATAATATGAATTCGATAGAGGCTGTATAGACTTTAAATACTTTTTCATATTACTTGGGTATCGTGTAAGCTTGTGCTGATTATCTAACGTACCTAATCTAATTAAATATTACTGATATGCTGAAATAGTATTTTGTAAGTCATTACATAACTCTTATCTTTTTTTTTCTTATAATTTTTACGAATACTTACAATATTCAATATATTTATCAGAAATAGTGATTTTACCGAAGAAAAATTTTTCTTCCGCAAAGATATAAATATTCAAACGTCAGAGCATCTCTTCGACTCTAAAAACCAAATATTTTCCATTCGCTTTTTGATCGCATCCCTTATAAAAGCATCTCAAGTCCTTTTTTATAAAACCGATCTCGCCAAGCTTAAATAGAGACCCATCCACTTCCTTCCGTCTCTTTCACAAAAAAAAAAGAATCTCGTCACTAAGCACATTACCATTCCGAATTTCCTTGCTCGCTCACATTGATATATAGATGTATGTATGCAAAAGACAAAAAGTTAAAAATAAAATATCAAATTCATAGTCTCTGACAAACGTTATAGACTGCAAACTATAGCTACAGCTGCTGATGCAAGTAAGATAAATCGACGTCATCTGATGGCAACGAGAAAAGGAGGAGGACTCAGGACACATTATATATAAGATATGTACGCTAAAATGTCCGTTAGTCGGCCGGAAGTTCAATGTTATTAAAATTAGTTTGTCGTTGGTTTTTTTCTTTCTTTAAACGAGTTGACGAATAAGACGAGAAGAAGAAAAAAAAGGGACTGAAGTAACGAACTTTTGCTTTTACTTTTGGTCTGAAGATATTGAAAGAAGCTAAGACGTTTTTGGCTGCGGTTAAGACGTTACACGACTATATAAGGAGTTGCTTAAGAAAGTAAATGTATGTATGTATGTATGTAAGTCGTTCGACAAGATCTTGGAATTTTTAATGTGAGAATCGAAAATTTTTTTGGATGAGTTTTCGTGAATTTATTTTTAATGATTTTTATTGTTGTTATTGATTCTTTTCACAGTTTAAAAAAGTGTAAAAAGAATCGCTAATTTTTTTTTGTATTATGTATTAACATAAAATGCTGCAATTTTTAAATTTTGAGGATTAACTGAAAATTTTAATAAAAAAACTGTTATGAAAAATTAATTAATTCTTATCTATTTATTTAACTTTTATTTTATTTTTATGAATAAAAAATTTTAAATAAAGCACTAATTTATTTTTTTTCTTATAAGTCAATTGTGACTCATACATTAAAAATAATAATAAATAATTAATAAAATCTAAAATTAAAAAAAAAATTGAATAACCAAAGATCGAAAAGTTTATCTTACAGTCTTTGATCATTCACATATTCAAGGAAGGACAAAAACAAACTCTCTTTCTTTCTATTTCTCTCTTTTTACTCACCGTCTACTTCTTGCCGCAACGTCTTTACCAAAAAAAAAGAAAGAAAAAAAAATGGAAGATCTAAAGGCAAGAACCAGAATAAGACGCAGAAAGCCGAAGCCATGAGAACGCAAAAGTAGACGAGAGAAGGCAAGAAGAACAAGAAGCTTGAGAGAAAAAGCAAGGAGAGAGTCGGTCGTCATGTATATAGGTACCTACCTATAAGAAACCGTTTTCAAGAGCAAAGGCATCGCACACAGTCGCAAAAGGTACATAGCCGACCATACCATATAATATAAGATGAGGAGGCGGTACCCAAGAGAGTAGCGACACAGAGAGAAGAAGAAAAAAGAAAGAAGAGAGCAATATATAGCAAGTTGAGCAAAGGGGGTGACAAGTACATACACACATATAAGAAAAAGAGGACTCGAAGGAGCTGAGAAATCAGAGACTCCTCGCGCACTGCAGCCTATATAGGTATATATAATAAAAGAGAAGCTTTCCGCCGCCGCCGCTGCTACCAGTAGTAGCTCCTTGAATCCGCGAAGCACATGTACACCTATATGTATACCCCCGAAGACTATCCATCCTGGGCGGAGACATCCGGTCTCCGATTACTTGTATCGCGGCCTCACCTTATATTCATCGGCACTGCTCCTGCTACTACGTTATATTCGTTAAAAAAAAAAAAAACGAGCCTACCTCTACCTTCTTTTCCCTCAGTCGGTCTTAGAAATTGAATGGGAAACGAGAACATACATCGCGGCGACGCGAGTAATATAATGGAGGTGTACGTAAGGAGAAGAAGAAGAAGAGAAAAATAAAAAATAAGAGTGAGTGAGTGAGTGCCTTGGATCCTTGACGGTGGGAACTTGGTATGATTGAGAGAAGATGAAGGATATGGAGGAGGTAGGTATGAAACCAAATGCGCGCAAGCAAAGAGCTTTCTTCGTCTTGGAATGAGGGAAGAAGCAAGACTTTTGGATTGCCTTGAGGCTATACTTGAGGATATTTGGTATGGCGTTTTAGCTACGCACTTGCCGAAGGTATACATATTATATATGAAAACGTATGATTATTGATTTTAAATCTTATTGATAAATTCTAGTATTTGTTTTAATAATTGATTCATTAAAAACTATTTTCTTTAACATATTAAAATAACCAAAAAACATCTGCCGACTAAAACTATTAATGCAAAAGTTCGAAAAACTAGAGACCAATTCTATTGGTGAGAAGAAAAAAGAAAAATAAACTTTTAAGCCCTATACCTAATAACGCAAAGAGTACGCCTATTATACATTCATGAATTTTCACTCTCTATTTTAAATACGTTCTTTTTTTTTCTTTTTGGCAACCTGTGCGGTGTATACCTCTTGGCCGCCGTCTCGTTAAGTCTCTCTCGCACTTTTACTTATTATATCCTACCCCTCACCTTCTTCCTTTTTTTTTAAAATCGATTTCTTACCGCTACTTTTTCTTTCCTCGGTGTAAGATCTTGCAAAATTAGGTTGACATTTAGGCGGGCCCTGGAGCGGAAAAGCTGATGCCTTACAAAAAGGGAATAAAGAATAATATGGCGGTGGCTCTAGTCTTCGTCGTCGTCGTCGTATTTTGTGTATGGAGGTATACAAAAGAAAAACGAAGTCGCTCTAATCCCGTGGGGCTATCATACGCACGACTGCCTACGTAGTTTCTAGATCGGTTATATGTATATAGTCCTAGATGGAAAAAAAATGGGCCTTACTAGCGCGTAATGGAGGATAAGCCGCCTCGAGGCTGCTATAAGGACTGACTTTACTTTCTTTCTCTCATATGCCTGCAAGGCGCCTTTATCTTTTTTTTTTTTTTCAATTTTTGAAGAGAGTAAAAGCTTGCCGCTATATGCTATTGTTGTGTATAAGAGAGACTATACTGGAACATTAGATGTTTGCTTAGGCGTGAGTTATTTACATATGTTTTTGGGTGGTTTTTTTTTCTTTTTTTTTTTTTTAAGTGAATGTCAGTTGAGATTGAAATTGATTTGGTTTTACGGGAATAAAGATGTGGTTATTTTATTATCTGGATTTCTGGAAATTTGATGGGATGTATAGCTAAGATGAAAATACTGTTTACATAAAAAATTAAAATTTTAACGTGCTATTGATCACTAAAAAGATTCACTTATTTTTTATTTGTGAAAGTAAAAAATTTTATGTATGAATTTAATAAACTACAATTAAATAGTAATTATTACTCTTACTTATTTTCAGATATGCAATAAAGTCATATCCTGACTTAATATTAAAAAAAAAAAATAATAAAAAATATTTCTACATTGCATTTCTTCTTTATTTTCTCTTATATTTCCTTTCGCATCACCCAGTGATTTTAGAAATCCGATATAGTTGCTCGCTATATTCGTTCAAGTTACGATTATACGGAATGCAATAGAAATAAAGAAAAAAAAGTGATGTGTTTTTAACAGTACAATAAAGAAGCAGGCGCGGAAAAACGAGATCACCCACGAGACAGAGATAGAGAAAGATATTGGAGTCGACGCTAAAAGAGTCTTTCTTGCTTCGATGAATGAAAACGAGGTCGGCTTTTTCCTTTCTTTCTTTCTCTCTTTCTTACTTACTTACTTTATAATATATCCATCTACTTTCTTCTTTTTTTTCTTTTCACGAATCTGAAAAGTTTGCTCTAATGTGGGAAATGGATACGAAGTACCTTTACGATTTGTAGAATAAAGATATAAAGATCTATCTTCCAGAAGCTTTTTAACGTATGGAATTACTAATACGTTTTTCAGAATCGCTATAATGATCTATATTCTTGGAATATCTTTTCTACACTGCTATAGAAAGTTACTAACAAATTTAAATTTTATTAATT
This sequence comes from Leptomastidea abnormis, assembly GCA_030522805.1. Lineage (NCBI taxonomy): Eukaryota > Metazoa > Arthropoda > Insecta > Hymenoptera > Encyrtidae > Leptomastidea > Leptomastidea abnormis. Next base: position 36,675 of record JAPYZE010000490.1, read on the forward strand.
TTAATGATTTAATAATTATATTCGCGAGTATAAAACGTATTTTTTCAGTGATAAGATTTACACGTCTGACCATACCAGCATTATACTACTTTCAACCCGATCAATAAACAAAAAAAATTCTTAGCACCTCGGCATCTATCCCAGCATAATCTACATACTTTTTATGCAAACTTAAGTATATCCAAAATCGATCGGTCCTTAACTCGAATGTCAAAATTCACCAAGCATATATAACAAGCCTGATAATTAGCATATATTACCGTAACATCCCCTATAGAGAGCTAACCGATATACACCAATTTGCATCTACAAATTGCAAAGGTATCCAAATCATCCCATATAGCTAAATAATTGACGAGAAATAAAAAATAAATATCTTATGCAGATTATAGAAAAAATTGTCATCGAAAGCTATTTATATTCTGCAGAAGTTGAGCTCAAGTTGAAAAAAAAAAAAGGGAAAAAAAGATAAAGAATAAATCCGGTCGTGAGAATTATAAGCCAGACAAGCATTTAGCACGTAAATTTCATAAATTTTCTCAAGACTCTCGTTAAAACGTAATATACCAGTTTTTAAAAGAAGGTGTGCGCAAAATATGTATACCAAAACTCTGTTATGCCTGTCTGTCTGTCTGTGTCTGTATATACGTATATATATTATAAACCATTACTTGGATTACATTTCAAGTCCAAGAGAGTATATTCCATCTCTTTCTCTCTTTCTTATCCTAATACCATAGCAGTAGTAGTAGTAGTAGGAGTATCCGGAAAAGCCATAAGATAGAGAGACGGGGTAGGGTATATAGATGCCGAGTTCGAGATAGCGGCGACATAAGACGTCGCGCAAGAGAAAGAGAAAGAGGCTGCAGCAGCAGTAGACTGAATATACCTACATACCTGAAAGCTATATAGTCGAGAGACTTCAGGATGTATACTCGCTTTCCCTACAGCTTCACGCACACCACACCTCTTCTCTCTTTCTCTCTTTCTCGTTCTTGCTAAGGTAACGCCAATATCCCTCACCGATGATCCCTCAAGTTTCCGGTCTTAGAGGAAGGTTCTTTCCGCGAGTCTATAGCAGTACCTCTCTCTCTCTCTCTTTCTCCCTTTCTCTTCTCGTTGCCTTATCGATCGATCGCGCATAGCCTCTTGCGAATTTTCTAGCTGCAAAAAGAGAAAGAAAGAGAGAAGGTAAAGTGGACCGCCCGCCAAGAGTAAGCGTCGCGACGGCCTTTATTTGTGCAACCTCAAAAGAGAGAGAGAGAGGAAGGGAGGGAAGGAGAGAGCTAACTCAGCCTTGACGTGGAAAGGGAAGAAAAAAGAGAGAGAGAGAAGGAAAGAGGGACGATTGAGTAAGTAAAGAAAAAGCCTTTCTCTCTCTCTCTCTCTCTCTCTCTCTCTCTCTCTCTCTCTCTCTCTCTCTCTCTCTCTCTCTTTCCTGTATCTGTATATACAAACTCACAGACACCTCCCTTCTCTCTTTCGCTTGCTCTGGCTATCTCAGCTTTTTGCCATGCAAAAGCCGATTCTCTCTCTTTCTTTCTTCGTGATCCTATTACCACAAGTAAAGAATAAAGAAGGTTACCTCCTCTCACTCTCTTTCTCTCTCTCTCTCTTTCTTTAAGTTTGATGCGTGAATATAAAGCGCGAAAGAGGAAAAAGGATAGTGATCTTTCTTAAATGTGTACCTACCACATTGATGGCTCTTCTTTTTATACTGAAAGAGGAAAAGCAAAATGATGGATGTATTTGGTAATGTACTGTATATATGTATATGTTTGTGTGTGAGAAAGTGAAGTGTTAATGATGAGATTATAAAGTGGGGGAAGTGGTTGTATATGAGAAAGTAAATATGCACGTCTTTTAGCTTTTGCAAAACGATTACTTTACAATTTGAATGCTTTGATTTTCATAGTAATGCACACGTCTTTTCACTTTGACTCATCGACTATGTACTTATAAAGTACTTGTAATTCAAAATTATCATTTTGATGGTTAAATTATTATTGTAAAAGTTAATTATGATATTTAACTTTTTATTGAAAATAATCTAAAATTTATATGAATTATGATTTTTCAGGATTTTTTAATAAGGTGCTATGTTTTGTTAAAAAAAAAATAAAATAAAATAAAAATACTTGATTTTTAAAATATTTTTTTTTTTTAAATAAAAAAGAAAATATGGAAATTATTTAGAACATCTGTTTGAATTCATATTGGCAAAGCTATATGAAAATCTTTGACTAAGAAACATTTTATTTGCGGCTAAGGGATATGACGACGCTTCGATGAACTTAACTGTGAATTTGCGTCTGACCGAGCGATTGAACGAGTAATGTCGTAATCGGATCTTGAATGAATTAGGGGGAGTTATAATCTGACGACTAAATGTACGTATATATCTATACTGTGTAATCGTTTCTCGGCTTCTCCAAATGCAAAGCTAAAGGCTTTAGTTTTGCTGTTATTTAAGATTACGTAGTTCTTACTTGTTTAAATAAATATATTAGTAGAAAAGATATATTTTTTTAAATTAGTAGATTTTACCGCGTGTAAATAGATTATTGTATTTTATACTTTGTAATAACAAAAAAAAATCAATAAACAATAATTACAATAAGCTACAAACTTTTTATTTTCAAATCCATTTCTGCGAACAAAAACTTAGATTATAAAAAAATTTTTCCTCCCTTAAAAAAAAAATGTATACAATCTCAAGTACGTTGAATCACGAAAGTTTTTGATTCCGCGACTTTCTTAACATAACTAAAATCTGTACACACCCGTCACAAACTCACACTCGTCACATAAGAAAAACACAGAATCTATCGAACATGTACGCGTGGCTCAAAAAATTTTCTGCCTGGCCTAAAACAACATATATCAGCCCCTATTGTATAGCCTACACAGGCCCCACATAGTAATAGACCAAAAGCGTCAGAAAAACAGGAGCATTATATATAGATGCCCCTGCTGACAATCTGCAGGATGAACAAGGAAATAAGTGAGAGAGAGAGCTGGATTCTGCAGGCAAAAGCTGCAGCCGGACACAATTGTTTGGTTGTGTGTGTATGTATATGTGTTGATTCTCCGGTCCCATATTACAGCCGTTTAGCCGCATTTGCCTTCTTGACAAAGCGACTCGAATCTCTCATTTTTCTCCCCCTTCCGTATTATTATCTATTATCTATCCATCCTTTTTTTTCTTCTATACTTCTTCTATTGTAATGATGTGCTTTCTTTCACTCGTCATTCCATCCCTGATTTTAGCTTTTATTTTTCTTGTTCACGGCTTTATTTGCGAACAGCAGCAACAGCAGCTCCCCTTGAATATCTTTATTATTTTTTTTTTTTCTTTATAATGATGTTGGATGTTTATCGATCTGATAATTTGTGAATGAGAAGAATGGATTAGTCAATTCAGATGAGTTTATTAAAATTTATTTAGTTTTTTTTTTCGAATCACACGTTATTTGATCGTCTATAATTTTAACAGATTTTTATTTTTTTTTTATAGATCTAAAAAAATTTAATTTACACATTTAGAAAAAAAAATTATAGATAAAATTGTATTCCTAAATCATAAAGATACAACTTCATCGACTTAACCGAAATAAAAGAAGAAAAAAAATAAAATCCTCTAATTTCTCAATAACTTATAAATTCCAAGAATAAGCCTCCCAAATATTTCAGTTCACTCCAATTTTCCCGAATAAACAGAGCAGTAAGTCGATGCAAAAACGGATCAGCTAGTAGTATATCCCGTCACCCCCCACCCCAGCCTCTTTAATACCTCAACCACCCCTCCCCTTAAGGGCAAAAGCCGCAGCAACAGCAGCAACAGCATTGCAACGTTTACTAGCTCACAAAACCCGCAAGCGTCAAAAACCGGCTTTGTGTTTTGGTCTCTATACTATATACAGCAGAGCCTAGAAAAAAAAAGAAGAAGAAGAAGGAAAAACGAGAAAGACATAGACCCAAAAAAAAGAAAGAGAAAGAGAGAGGAAGAGAGAGAGAGAGAAAGCAGAGCGTTAGGGCAGATTTTCTCGAATAGTTACGCGGATAATCTCCTCGACATATTGCGCCAAAGCCAAAACGCTAAAGGCTACCCCACCCCTCCCTCTATACCTATACCCTTCTAACTCCCGTCAGAGCATAACGCCTGGCTAAGCATTACTTTTGGAGCTCGCGCGTGCGCTTGCAGGAGAAGTGGATCGAGTTCGTTTTTTTTATAAATATATATACCTATATATCTTAACATCTCATATAATACATTAACTACTGAACGCGTGGGCGAGATGAGATGCTTATAGGAGAGAAATTCCGGTTACCTTTACCAAGCTTTGTTTTCTACCGATATTATATCGACTACACTCTCCTCCTCCTTCCTTCATCCCTAATCTTCAACTTTTTCTTCTCTCAAATAAGTGTGTGTTTATTTTTTTGTTTATTTTTTTTTTTTTTTTT